>NW_019059840.1:423979-450026 GCF_000696155.1 Zootermopsis nevadensis | reverse complement strand
GAACTGAAGATTAGGACATGCGGGTGATCTCCCCCAAAGTCTTACCGAGCCGACTGAGTACGTCCACTGACTGAAACAGTATTCAGGCCCTCTGGTAAAAACTATACAATTTTTTTCTCTTTTAGATTTTATTACTCTAGTGACTCCACAGTCGCCTTCTTCCTGTTAACATTTTTTGTCTGAAGACATTGACGCCCATGGGAATGGAAGTAAACCGTGTTGTAGCTGAATACATACAGAGAACTGCTTTCTCGCCTGTCTCATCTGGAGCTACAGCATAAATAAGATTTTAACCGAAGTAAGAGAGCTAGGCTGTGCCCTGTCGTCGTATTGACTGAGACAATTTTCAGAACAGTGAAAGTGTTTGGTATTTTCAACAAAAGTTTATATTTTAGATTTTGATTTGATATGGCAGTATTAAACAAAATTATGCAGAAACAGTACCTGCAGTTTCATTGCTTTATTCTGTTGATACTTAACATTCGTTTCATTGTTTCAACGTGGTCAAAGCACCAATTTCGTTTTCGCATCTTCAGGAATCTGCAATAACGAAATATCAACAAATACTGCCACATCGTGATGACACTGAATTCCTCTACGCCTTATTCCGTGTGTCATTCGATAAAGTTTAGTTCGACAACACTACAAACTGCAAAACAGAAGATACGAGAGTGGATAATCAGAGGGGGAACCAGATTATTCTTTTTAAAAAAAGGTTGAAATGGAATCTCAGTTTACGTAATTTCCGGGGGTATAAATCGATTGGTCGAAATGTTGTCGACTTAAATGCTGAATAAACGTGGTTTATAACTAACTAATTAACTAGATGGCTTACCGAACCCGAAGGTTCATCACCGAATTAACGAAAGCCCTCCACCGGACCCTGTCCTGGGCCAACAAAATCCGGTCTCCTTCAACTCCTATCTCCCATAGATCCCGCCTGAGATTATCCTCCCATCTACGTCTAGGTCTCCCCAGCGGTCTCTTCCCTTCGGGTTTCCCAACCAGTACCCGGTGCACACCTCTTGTCCCATCCATGCGCGCTACATGTCCCGCCCATCTCATTCTTCTCGACTTAATCACCCTCACAATACTGGGGGAGCAGTTTATACGTTAACATTTACAAATATAACAACTGTGCGATATTTGGAGATTTTATATTTTCAATAATGTTTAAGATAGTGGGAATCTGTAACACTGGAAAAAAAAACAATGATATGAGACTTCAGGTTCTCGTCGCGGCGAATACGAAGATGACTTGTCTTCTGGGATGTTGTACTTTGTTGTCTGATTGAAATCAACCGACGTTTCAGAGGCGCCTACTACGTCCATCGACAGGGCGATAAGTAATCATATTTTTGTAGTTCATTCTAACAACACTACATTAAATACAGAATGAAGAATTGTGAACGAAAGCGCCAGAGTTTATTTCCAGAACTTCTCGTTTGTCTCTTATTTTGGACCGTCTGTCTTCCTGTTGATGTGGCTGCAAGCGACACGCATTACGGACCAAAAGCACCCATGTATACACAACTCACCCATACGCACAGCTGCTCCACTGGCTTCGCATGGACGGAAGAGATGCAGCATCCACACACACTACTCCCCTCACAATTCCAACAACATACCCTTTCATTCCAGCACATGCAATAAGGGTTCTGCTTTACCCACCCTTTGATGAATTAAGAAATGAAAGACGGATGGTTTTTTGTATTCATGTCTACGCTGTCAGGGTGTGGCTCAGTGTGGGGAAAATTTCTATCATACATAATGCACCTAATTCTAGTCTCCCTTCCCGGTAAACCCATAACTGACAGAAGCTTCTTCTGTAGCCAGAAGTCAAGAGGGAACCACGGTCTTAGCATGCAATTGAAAAGAGATGCAACTGATACCCATTCTATTCACAATTTAGTAAGGGACGGGTTCAGACTCACTAACAAACAAGTGTTATGACTGCTATTTAAAGTGAACAAAAAGATAAACAGATGTAAGGTACAGATAAACAAAACATGTTAGAACAGACAATTAATTTGCAGTGCTCTAATTACGCCGTCGTTCGTAATGAATCTCCTTTTCATACGTGCCTATATTAAACGAGTCTAACTGCTGCTTTTGTAAATTAATCTAGCAGTATACTACAATCGATAGATTTGCCAATAAAAAGACGGATACTGCTTATAAACTTCAGAATAATCTTTCAATTAATCTGACAAACGGACAGAAAAGTTAATAATTGGTATCAATTTAAATAACGTTATGAACAACTTTACAGATTTCTTATAATTGTTATAAGCATCAAGCTACTATATTACAACCCACATTCATTACATTAATATTTTAACGTCCTGTCACTAATAACAGCATGGCAGTAGTACCAACGTTTGAAATGGGAACGAGACTTAATGTGGATCGTAAATTAAGTGCCGATAATGTAAAATGTGATAACAGACATTCTAAAAATATTAAACTTTTCGTAATACAGCATTTTGTAACATGGAGGTAGCCGAACACCGAAATCTACCTTTCGGTTTAATACCGGTAATAAAACACTGAAAACAGAAGTTTTGTATGAGATAGATCGTAAACACACGTACAAATTCTGTACGAAAAAATTGTGTATGTGTTAAACTTTTACTTCCTACTAGAGACATTGTCAGTAGCTATATTATTACTACTAGATTCATACGCATTGTTCATTAGCCTACTTAATTTTATGATAAATCACCGAAAAACTTCGCCACAACAAACCACTACAAATCTTAACTCTGAACCCCATTTTGAAAGTCGATGGCAGTTCACGTGGACAGATCTGAATCACGCATTTCAGATCAACAACCTCAAATGGGATTGAATAAGTGAAATGGTGTTTTATCTGTTCTATCACACCACGCGTGTAACAAATAAACACTCCTTTTTTCATCTCACTGATAAGAAACACGACAAAAGATCACTCACTAACGAATAGAACTGACTTCATCAGGGGCAATCAACGTTCCCAGACCTGGGACATTTTCTGAATCGCCGATCGCAAAGTAATAAATAAGGGCAATTTAACGAAACGTCATAGTAATTTGTTTTCAATTTAAACAAATTAGGTCTACTGTTACAAATAGGTCCACATATAAATAATTATCTTTACCAAAATAATCCATCAGCCAAATGCTTCGTTCGGGCTTACATTTCAGCTACAAGTATGAGAACATTTATTTATATAAGAATGGCAGTCATGCATTCCAACAAGGAAACAACAGAACGAAGCTCTCATCCCACTTGCTTTAATCAACAATGTCACCCAGAGTTTTCTCCATCCTCTTATACACAATTATTGTCTCAGTAATTTAATTTAAATCAGCGTCTGCGTTACTCAAGATTTCTCTGACCCCTCGAGACGACAATGAAAATTTCTCCTAACACAGTAGCATTATCTTCATTACTGTACACCGTTCCTCCAACGCCTCTTTTAACTTCAACCTCATGATTGACGGAGTGTCATTAGATCATCGAAAGTTAGGGCAATTCAAGCTGCCAATGTACTTCAAGTTAATTACGCGTAAGCGTAAAATTATATTCGAAATAAATTACAGTAACACGTATTTCCAACTGCTCATAAATAATATTATTTAATGAAATGATAAACAAATAAAAAAGAAGTGAAGATATTGTACCAAGATGGCTGTCTTCTGGGTTATAAAAGTTTACGATGAGTAATCTCCCTGATGATGGAGGCAGGACCACCTCAGAAACGTTGGTAAACTACTAACAGACTACACGGTAGACGGCCATATTCGGACTCACCGCCGTTAAAAACCTCAACTCCTACTAAATTTTACAAATTTCAAAGAAATATCTTACACAGTATTGAATAAGGGAGATCACGCACATATTGAAATAAAGGAAGACACTTTATTGTTCCGCAACAAGATTTTCATCACAACTAAATGATCATCAAAATAATTTAGGCAACTAAACTAGCAAAGAACTCATTTGGAAAATGTTTAGGCCAATAAATCTCATTAGGCCTGGGATTGCCGCTTGCTGTGTAATCATAACAGATAACAGCAACTTACACCTCAAACCGTCGAAAAGATTCTTTATCAGCCCCAGTTAATTCTGCAGTTGTTATTGGCAAATTCTCGAATATGCCTACCGACAAAGCACTCTACATCTGGAATTTTCAGCCCCGCCAGTGTGAAATGTATCGTGTTTGAAACAAAAGAGAAGAATGCACAGCGAAAAGAAGAGACAAAGAGATAACACGCTACGCCATATTTCACAAACATTTGTTGTTGTTGTTGTTGTTGTTGTTATCTATAAACTTCTAGTGGCATCTCAAGGTTTGTAAGTACGATATCTGAGATTCGAATGCTGATACACAGAGCAAATATCTGTGCAAAGAATTCTGAAGTGCAAACAGAATACACTAGATTGTTGCGTAACACTGGAAGCAACCCGTTAGTGCTTCGACACAGAACAGACCTTTATCCAATCGGTCAGTATCCATGCTATCCGATAGCATTATTTCTTCCAAATTTGACATGTTACTCCTACTCGTATAATTATTAGCTTCAGGCACCAGAATAATTTTTTTGATAAATTAATAGTCGTTCAGCTAGTCAAGAAATTACTCTCCTTTTATAGAACCTCGGGAGTTCATCAACGTATTCACAAGAGCCAGACAGAGGTCCCTACCCTGAGCCAAATAAATAAAATCCACACCCCGAAACCCCATTTTCATATAAATTTTTTGATCGGATAGCCTGAAGAAAGAGTGAAACTACTCGGAACACATATACATAGATGGGAGGATAATATTAAAATGGATTTTACGCAATTCTCGCCTCTCTCATGACACAAAAATACTTTGCGAAGAGTACCAACATTAGTACTATACACACAGAAAAAATCAGTGCTATGTTTTCAATATGCTTTGGTGAAGGCCTATTGACCGGTATTAGTCTGTTGCAACTTCACGAGATAATTGAATGTGAAGAGATATAGATATCTCACTTCTCCAAAAGAGGTCATCGATTGTTTCTTGACTGAAAATTTCCGACACCTAAGATTCTATCTTGATTCAGCAAAAAAACTATGGCAGATAGTTCCAGGTTCACGAATAGATCCATCTGAAGCAAGAACTGATGTAAATATTATTTTCTTTCCTATCGTAAGATTAGTATGCCCTCCTGCTGGATACGGAATCACAGTTGTGACAGGCCCACGATGCCAAATGCGATTCGTTCTCTGCGTTTTACAATATAACAAATACAAAATCATATGGAAACAATTACATTACAATGTTTCGTGGAAGTTCATTTCCCGTACTGACATGGACCCCCCCCCTTCCCCGGTCACGCTTGGGGACACTTCATTGATTTAGTAGACTATAATTTGTCCCATTTTCGGCATACTTTCCTTTCTCATACAAAGAAAGTATGCTTATGATATCACCTTGTGTGGGTCACATTTCAATTTTGACCGATTTCCACAAAATTTTATACGAACGTTGAGCCACTGGTAACCACCCAACCTCCTCACATTTTTTCCAACTTCCTATAATCGCTATCAACAATATGGAGAACGCAAACTTATGAGGTGGGAGCGACACTAGTGCCTCTTTATATAAAGTTCTAAAATTATATATTGTGATATATTATTAAAAAATAGGCCAAGGCTGTCAAGGCAATTTTTTATGTAAAAAAAAACTTCTCGACAGCACGAATATATATTTTTTTGCTACAAGTTCAATGGCGGTAACTGAAAGTACAACTGCAGCTAAGCATGTAAAATTCTTCAGATATGGATTTGGAGATCGGCGGTGGTAAACCGTAAGATTGTATCTGGAAAATGTAACGAAGACACGACAATTCATGGCAATCGGACCTTATAAAATAAATAACATAATAATAACAACAAAACGGACACAGTAATAATAACATTCTGCAATATATTTACAGTTAAAAAAATAATTAATAAATAAATGTAATCTTCCCAATTGTTTTGAATTTCTTCTTCGTAATCGAGAGGTCTCGAATTCAAATCTCGGCTCGGAGACCGGCTATCTTATTTGAGTCATTTTGTACTTTTCCTCAGTCCCCATAGGCTAATGCCTGAAAAATTCATCATCCATTAATCACCCCATCATTCTATTCTATTCAGTCTGTGCCACTGACTGTGGTTAAATTAAACCAAAATAAATATTTAACCTTCTAATTAACTTACAGCACCTGAATACCACGTTAACACACGATCGGTCAACTATTAACCTTGCCAGTTACAGGGCAAGCATTTTGAAGTCTATCAGAAACTCGTCGGTCCATTTTAATTAAATAAAATAGCCAGGAGATGATTAAACTTTGAATGCTTACAAAGAAGTCTAACCCGCTCTTTTAGGTATCAAAATAAATATGCGATTTAGTACATACATTAGCAAATTTTACACATTTTCAGGCAGAAATGAGTAGTTGTTACTGTGATAAGTTAAATATTAACTTGTTATAATTAATTAGCAGCGATAATAATATGATTAAATTCATTACAGTACCTGTTAATGAACCGTCTTACTTGCAAGAAAACGAAGTCGTGATTCTGTCACCGTTCCTGAAGAACTTTTGAAGACATTTTCAACCGGAGCAACTTGACATCACAATGTACCTAGTCCATCCAGATAGAGGCACAGAAACGAGATTCAATTTTCCCCCCCTTTCTCACATGTATTGTCAGCAAGGAAACAGTATCAGCTGTCTGTTCAATAGCGCTCACTAATCTTTATATACACAAACGCTGTACCCACGCTCGTGTTGTTTTCTGTAAGGTCACACCTTCACGATCAGAACTCAGGCCGCGTCTGTTTGACTCAGCTGAACCACGGGCTTGCCCGTAGTAGTAGCGGCTGTCGGCGAGTACGTCTTGACATGAAGTAGTAGTAGAACTCCTACTGCTCGTAGACAAGGATACATGTGTGCGGTGTGTGGGCTTCTTGATCGGACCACTACAAATGCCGGTAGGCGCTCTTCTGCTGTTTCAAGACCGTATTGTCACAGTACCAGCCATCAGCTGGTCGCTTCCTCACGCAAGGCGGGCAGACAACACTAGTGACAGAAACGCAGTAGTGTTCCGGGGTTAGGATGAGTGAGACGGGGATGTTTTCCATGTTTCCACTACGTCCCACATAGGCTCTGTCGTCGCAGCAGTCAAAGCGCCCCTCGGTACAGAGTTACCGCCCCTAAAGTAGATCAATATAACTGGCCTGGCGCACATTTCAGTCCAGGAGGGAGGGGGGGGACAAGTTGAAGGTTGAAATTCAAGTTCCCCTTCCTCTACTCATAACCTCAAAAATTTATGAGTTCGGTGTGGGGGGTCAACGTGGTTATTTAAAGGGGGTACA
Organism: Zootermopsis nevadensis; assembly: GCF_000696155.1. Next base: position 442,642 of record NW_019059840.1, on the reverse strand, counting down.
CCAGGATTTAAACCCTAATTAATACGCGATACACGAATGACGAAATACAACATTGATGAGATTTCAGATTCTCACGGTGGCGACTGTAAAGATGGTTGTCTTCTGGGATGTTGGGCCGTGAAGTCTGGTAGAAACTGGCCGACGTTTCAGAGGTGGTTACTGCAACCATCTCCTAATCTAATCATTGCCTGAAGAGCCAAATGTAGCCAATAAACCGAAATGTTACCACACTTGTTCTGCGTTTAGGTCTGCACGAAGTCTCGTCTTATAGCGAGTTCTCACTGTCTCGAATCTAAATTAACGAGCAACAGATGTAATTGGTGTAGACTATCAGTCTTCATTACAAGAAAGATGGATGACTGCAGTTCACATTCTTTGGAGAAGAACATAACAGACGTAATTAAACTCGGAAAAGTAACACAAACACACAGAATGTTAAACGAAACGCAACTTTATGTTACGTACCGTAAGACATTCAGATGCAGATTGAGAGACAATTACAGGAGAATTTCCGTGTTTTCTACATCACTGTCTTCCCATATTGCTAGCCCGAGATAAACCCACGTTTAAGTTTCAATCGGATGTCTCTGTCACCCTTGCATTTTATGTATCCCGTACTCATAACTCATTCCAAGGAGCATAGTACTTCTACAGATGATAACAGCCACTCATCTAGTTAAACTTGTAAGGATTCATTATCGTGTTCACAAATGCCCGCCACCAGATCTGGTCCTGAGTCACACGAGCTCAGTTAACACCCTTAAATCCTATGTCCATAAGCACCAGTTGAATAACCTACGTTTATGTACACAATTGTTTAATTTCTAAGCCTTTGTAATGTAACTTACTAAATATCAACTGATGGATAAAGAAACACCCCATCTGACAACGTGACAACCCCAACGACGTATAAATAGAATTAATGTCCCGCAGGCAGGATTATCGGACATCACCACACTGAACTCTGTACTACGTAAATTATTTTCCTAGACTGCAAAAATCATTTCCGCAACTATCCCTTTGTTTATGTAAAATATTATTTAAAAATTTAGCCCGTACCGCGAAGTAAACACAACACTTCACCATTACAAAGATCAGTTAGTTGACGTAGTTTACAGAAATAATCGCTGTTTACTGCGAGAACCTACAAAATCTAAAAATCCAGTGATGATAATAAATTCAGAACTGACTGATAAAGTTAACCATAATTTTTTGACAGAATCTTAATTCCTTATGCAAATGCCATCGAATGCTAGAACAATTTGTCAATATAAATGTTTATGATAAGGTACAATCTTCATTCCGAACAAAGGGTACAGCTCCATGCATTCTTAGCCTCGGAGCTAGATGGACGTGAATGGTTAGCTTCAAGCCCAGGCCTGCTTTACCACCGGAGAAAGGTTACGAGTAACGTAGCTGGTTTTATCACAGCAGCTAAATTTTGTACCCCTCCGAGAATCGAACCTCAGTTGCCCAGCCAGCCTATTCATTACATTGACTAAACTATCACGACTGGAAACCGTTAATTGTAATGCAACTACAGTATCAGTTCTGTTGTAATTATAGCTGTAGATCATCATCATCATCATCATAACACAATAATCATGCATATAAAGTAGGACTCAATTATCGATTCGTAGTTCTGGAAACACCCGCACATTTTGTGTCGCATGACGATAATTGCTAAGACGCCGGCAATTAAAAATACTACAGACGTCAATGTTCTGCGACAAATGATAGACTGTAGTTAGTAAAATGAAATTCAGTGGGATTTGAGGTTCTCATGACATTGAATACGAAGGAGGCTGTCTTCTGGTTCGTAGTGTAGTCTGAGAGACGTTTACCGACGTCTAAGAGGTATTGTCGCCCTTATCTTAAAGGAGATCGCCCTTTTGATAGACGTAGTTCGCATCTTTTTAAACATCGGTAAACGTCCACTAGACCAGTCGTGTTCAACCTTTTTTTGTTCGCGTACCCCCCAGATATAATTTCTCTCTTCAACTCTGTACCCTCAAAGTTGTTGGTGTATAATTCAAGTTATACATAGTATATAATCTACATCTAAAATAAATTAAATAAATTACATTACTGATTATTCAGTGTTTATCATAAAATAATATATTCTTTTAAATTTAACGTACCCCCAGGGGTACGTGTACTCCAGGTTGAAAACCACTGTACTAGACTAAATGGCGCAAATAACCCAGAAAACAGCCATTTTAAAACAGCCAATTGCACAAAATTAACTTTAGACTTGTAAATACTCAACTGGGCCTATATTACTGCTAGGATTTAACTTGAAATGAAGTCGGTTTAAACCAATTATTTTCAATACACGAGTTCAATTTTTGATTTTTGCGCTAAGAACGCATGAACACACGATGTGAAAACTCTCCCTGTGTTTTATGATTGACGCAAGAGATTGCTTTTTGGGCTAAAGTACATCTGGTGACGCATATCACGGCGTCAGTCAGCGATGGCGGGGGCGGATGGGGGTTGGAGAGAAAGGGGAAGGGTACATTTCAAATGACCCATATTCAATTCAGATGTACAACAAAATTACAGAGCACCTTGCAAAAAAAATGAAACAAATCTTTATCAAAGGCAGGCAGCACCAAGCACGCCATTTGCCAGCGAAAATTTGAGATCAGGACCGCATGTCACGGGGTCAGAGAGAGGTCTCAAATATGGGTCAGGCAGAATGAGAACGGGAAGACGCTGTTTCTGGACCCAAAAACAGGAAGACACGAGGAAGAACAAGGCAAATGTTACGTAACGCAACTGCGTTTCATGTAGGACAGTATCTTATTATTTTCTATAATGAAAACGGTGTCAAAAGGTCACGGTTTAAAACAATATATTCCGACTGATAAAGATACACAAGGTCAGATATTTGTACATGTGTAGGTAGTCGTCCTGTAGGTGTGTTTCTTCGTAGTCGCAGCGAGATTTGTATTTACTTCGTATAAAAAGCATCGACTTTCCTCTGAAACGTAATTTATTTTCAGTGTTTCAACTCTTCGGAGAACGAAACGACTTGGAGAAGAATGAGATAAGCCATATTTAACGAAGGAATAAAAGAAACGATCTCGGCTATGAAGGTTCCCAGTTTGTACCCAATCGTCCTTCTGGAGGAGTGTAAGACATTCAGAAGTTGAGCCATGGCTTTGTTTATGCAGGCTTTAGTCTGAAGAACGCAACTCGTCGAAATCACATTTAAAATTTCAGTTCGTACTTCAACACAACGTGTCTCGATTACAAACATTAACCGGTCAACGCTGTTGAGAAAAATAACCACTAATGCTCTGCGGCAAGAATGCAGAGATATTGAATGTGGTACACTCACACTAACCACTGTATTTTTAAATAGTTCGCGCAGTGTGTGAATTTGGAGTAATCGTATTTTCGAAGGAAGTCTTTTTTTTAAAAAATGTTATTTGACCTGAATTCCGGAGATGAGACATGAACTTTAATGAACCTTCGGATTCATAAAAGCGGCGAATACTTTTTGCCCATCTAAGAAACGGTCAACGTACCACAGAGTTGAGATTTCAGGTTCTCAAGGCAGCGAGTATGAACATGAAAACCTCGGATAGTGTGCCGTGGTGTCTCGTAGAAGCTGACCGAAATTTCAGAAGTGCTCACCGCCCCCATCGTCTGGGCAGAAGACAGCCTACTTAAACCTCTGTACCCATTGGACAGGAGGATTTATCGAGCTTGCCTAGTGGGCAAAGTAGCATTGACGTCCTACGACGTGCAACGTTCGTTCAAGCCACCTTCTGCATAACAACGTCGTTTTATGACAGAAGCATATTATCGTGTCTTACCGAGAGTCACGAAAGTCGTGTGCCCTTGACTAATGTCAGAACGCTCCCATACCTACATTTTAGGTGAAGCAGCTACAGAAATAACAACCCAGGACGATCGTACCAGTTACAAAGTCCATTCAGCAAAAACTGAAAGCAATAAAATGTTCGCATTAGCAAGATGTAAGAGACGTATGGCACAAACCAACACGCGATGTAGTCTGGAAGAAGTGTACTGGCTCCATCATCAGGCCTCATCACCCTGATGATGGAAGCAGCAAGGACATACAGCATAGAACAACTTCAATATTCTGGTATCTTCATTCACTGTTGAAAATTATCCCCAAGCGATGTCTCTTTTTCTGGCTCGTATGTGTCCCGGAGAACTTCTAGCCTGTTCAAGGCTGATCGCGGTTATATCCTGGAGAAATTCTGGAAAAGTACTAGAGAAGTTCCGGAGAAATCCTGGACAGTTTATGCAGAAGATTTTTGGTCATGGAGAAGTGCTGGAAGTCTCTATGGAAGTACTTAAGCGTTGGTGGGTTCGATCTAATGCTGGTCGGTTATTTTGCATTCGTTTAAGTTTGATTGGGATGAGTTACATTGAATTAGGTTGCGTTTTGAGTTAGGTTGGGTTAGGTTAGGTTAGGTTAGGTTAGGTAAGGTTATGACATTCCTAATTTCTGACGTCTTCTTGCAAATGGTATCCAAAGTAATTGCAAGAACTTAGCGTCTAGGTATTAATTTGTACCCTGAAGACAGAATCAAATATTGAGTAAGACTGACACGCCTAGGGACTTCCGTGCGAACTCAAACCCACACACACACTCACGCGCGCGTGCAACAAACTGATGCGACAAATCTCGCATTTTCTTGTACAAAGGAACGAAAGAAACAAAGTAGGCGTGTGGATGCGTGAGACGAGACACAAATCACTTTCAAGCCCCCGACGAAGGTCAACGGTGTATTATAGATATTAAAATACGCCTTCATGATTTATGTACGTCTTGAAACAGGCCACGACTGTACTTTCAACTCCGCCATATCATAAATCACATGTGTTATTAATGTTGCGTCATCGTTCATCGTTATAGCAATCCGATTTCAGTAGGTATCCAGGCAGCGCGTTTGATTTATAACAAGACGTTAATAAACGATATAACATATTTAAGTAAGCAAATAGATAACAGTACACATTAGACGAACGGGGTATTTGGCGTCTATGGAGGATTGTATTAAAATGGGTCTTAAGGAAAATGGCAGGCTTGAGAATTCAGAAAACTACATGTATTTGCCCCTTCTGATCCACGCATATGTCCGACGACCTTGTGGTCCCAAATTCTTGCTTCTGAAATATATAAACTATGACAACAGTAACAACTCGCCCACCAGAACTTCCAAATTCAGAACAACGATGACGTAAGAATTCTAGAGAGGGCAATTCTGCGGGGCACCCACCATTTGTTTACAATTTTCGTATGCAAATTCAGTGTTCCGATGACGTAAACAATAATGGCGAGTTAAACCCGTCTCAGAACATCTACTAGGTCACTTATTTACTACGTACTACCTATCCACTCATCTCTCTCTCTCTCTCTCTCATCTGATGGCACACACCACGCCTACTAGCAGTTTGTACGATTTTCACAAGAGTTGTTCTGCATATGTCGACAAGAATCTAGGCATACAGACGTTGAATCTAATGTAAATTTATTAAAAAAAACACGTGTCTCATACAAATATCACAAGTAAGAGTGTTGTGGTGCTGTCTCTGAACCACACACAAATTCCCAACGACGACGTCACGCATGTAATGAGGACCTCGGCCTGTATGTTCATCGTCCCACCTCAATATTTTGATCACTCTCCCTTTTGATTTTACAGATTTGAGAGAATTAAGAAGCACTATCATGGACTAGGCTCCGATCGCATTCTGTACGGAATTTAATGAAAATCCGTTCCCTAGCCCCAAACTGTGGTCCACGAGGCCAAGTGATAGAACGATCTTTTCGGATGAAATACGCGTCAGACAGACTTGAACACGCATATAAGGTATTATTCGCTAATGCCAAAGCGTAAAAATACACCTGGATGTTTTTCGATGATCTATTAGCAAATAGGACAACAAGTTTTGGGTCCTATATTAATGTCTCTACGACCCCACAGGTCTGAACGATAGCCATGTTGGTTATTATTGACATTGGGAAATCCAAAAGGGCAAAGATGGTAACATGACGTTCGAAAATTCTTTGTATTTCTCTATAAAATAAAGAAATTATACTAAAATGTACCTCATTACAATGCTGAACACGCAGATACAAGTTGGGTTCCAAATCGTTAATTAGAGGTCAGTAAAGTGCATTCACTTTCTGCATCTTTCACATAATAACAAAGCAGTAAACTTACCTTTGTATAGAACTTTAAACATTTACACAACTGACGACGGAACCGCGCAGATTAGTCACTCCGATGGTTTGCTGTCTTCCTCTTGTCTGTGAGCGCATGTTGACACAAAGTCCCACCGACGCCATAATCCGAGTTATTGACAATCAATGACAGCGTCCTTAATTCGGCCACAAATCACATGCACACATTCGTATGAGTTGCTTCGATCTATCGAGGAATATACACTGAACACTTCACTGTTGAATTATATCTTGTTTACTGCCTCACGCTATATGAAGTTATGTGAGAAGATATCAATTACTCGACGCTATAAAGTCAGAGCTAATCACAACATCGTTAATTAAACAACAATTAAAGAAGATATAAATTATTCCAGAGGCCACTGACGAATAAAAGACATGCATTGGTATATGGCATCCTATTGTCCTGGATCAAGATATTTTGCCTGATTATTATATTAAAGTTCCTGTTGTGTACTTTATAGCCTTCAAAACCGTCAATATTTATTAAATACTAGAGCAGAGCAACCAACCTGTGTAAGAAACTAAACTAATCCCCCCGAATTGAGGGTTGGTTGAGTTTTAAAATCTTAAGTAACACGCTAAACTAACTTCCCTTCGGGGGGTTAGTTTAGTGTCTCATTCAAGTGTTTTAACCCTTGAATGAGCAGTATGACTTGGATGAATATTATTATTAGTATCAGATTACGACGACGACTAATCAGAAATTTTTATAGTAGATAAGATAATACATTGGTTTGCATTTATAAACATACACGTATCTTAACAGAATGTTGCACTAGCAGGAACAACTCACGAGGGAGGTTCGTGCTGCTCTGCCAACTTCATCAAGTTAAAAGCTATCCACAATCGATTAATAGATCGAAAGTTGTACTGAAACAGTCAGCAACCTGCATCACGCTCAATAAGATCGTTGTTTTTATAAAGGTAGATTGTTCGTTGTACAAACCATATTGCATTTAATAACTAGAGAATACTTTAACGAAAATTTCAATAAATTCCTGATGGACGTTGTGCCATAGATGACGATTCGAATCTCAAACTTCGAAATTCGATATCTAGGGCACTCATCCTCGGGTTGTGGTTAAACTTAAAAAGTGGTATGGTTTTAATTGCAAATATGAAGATTGTTGCTAGGGAAAACAATTTGCTTGCGATGGATAACGCAGCAGGTGAGAAATATTTGTCAGTGTGTCTCAAACTAGCTTGGTACTCATATGTATATGTTGCAACTTCTCGAAATGATCTCATCTTCCCCCCCCCCTCCGGCTAAGATCGCTTTATCTCTGGACCCACGTACGTAAATTCTGTCGCCCACCATCCCACCTGATCCCGGATCGCAATGAATTATGGATGTCTCCGTGGGATGACTTTCAGAACCATCCTTGACTGGGAATTATAATTCAGCATTACTACGGTAAAGACTTTGTAGCAAGATCAAGAGAGGACATGAAGACGGCTCCTGGCTCACATTTCTGCTATGGTTCTTAATTTTTTGCGATCTTACTCCACGGAAACTTCACACACCTCGCAGGGGTAACGCCCTAGACAAAAGGAGTTTACTTGACTAGTCGATCGACTGTCAGCTACTTAATAAGTTCCTGTTCCATCGAGGTGTGGGAAATGTATAAATAGTACTTGCCACATGATAATTTCAGGATGATGACATGTGAGATTACCTACAACATTCGATCCAACCATACCGACTGCCTGCCGAAGTACACTCCATTCTAATTTTCCTGTTGCCCTGTAGGGGCGCTAAACATCCTAGAGGGCAGTAAAGAAAAGCAAAATCTCAAATCCTATAAAGTAAAACACTGCGCGAAGTTCGTAACATTTATTCTCCCGTTCCGAGGCCGATGTGTGAACAGTAATAATAACAAAAAATACACACACATTAATACACAAGTTAGTTAAAATGACAGTAGAATTTGGAATAAGTCGTAAAGATACATAACATATAGACAAAAACGTTTCAGTTATACATTTCTATTGGCAACCCTGTCCTTTCGAATGAATGATGAGATACACTTCCGCTGTTACGCCTGAGAAATCTATGACCCACAAAACGGCAAAGAACGTATTATACGTGTGTTGTATGCGACCATAAGCCCTGGTGTTGGCTAAATGTATAGGTGTGACATAACCGTGGTTTTGGCGGGACTTGAAAAGTTTACGGTGCAAAACACCAAGCTTGGTGGGACTCTCTTGAAAATCTTACGGTGCAGAAATCCAAGTTTGTCAAATAAAATTTACAAGTGTCCAAATATATTTTCAACAGTATAATATACCTATTTAAACCAATTCAAAGTGTTATAACATAACCTAAAATACTGTCAAAACTTTACGTTTATATCAGCACATTCTTTCTTACAGTTTACGATGAGTGATACTGGAAAAGTTGAAAACCAATTCAACGGTAGTAAGTTTGTAGGGGATGAAAACAACTATACACAAACATTAAGGTGATTACATATTTTTAATTTCTTATATGTCTGGCATGTAAAATGAAAAATATGCACACTCTTTTATGTTTCATATGTAAAAGGAAACTACTAAACAAATAACTTTGTCCAAATAGAAATAAAGATTCTCTAGTTGGAATATCTCACAAAACATGCTGGTAGTAGTACAGAAAATGTATCATAAAGGGACATAATTGTATCTTCACATGAGTGTCTTTTAATATTGTATCCTTTAAATATAATTGGATATGTTGACAAATTTCAGTAATACTCCTCAAAATCAAACGGAAACCCATTTAGCCATTCTCAAGTTATTTAATGCAGGCACATGGATAACACTTCGCAGGGATGCTGATGCTAAAAAATGATCAAAAAGTTTGTCAACCCTTTTTAATTTTGCAGATATTCCCATGGTTACTCTTTTATACCCAATATAAACAGCAATATATAGGGCCAAAGACTTTTCATATAGGTAGAATTTCTTATGGTAGTGTGTACAAAGATGGCTGTCTTCTGGGTTGTAGTGATGACTCCATCCTTTCCCTGATGGAGGCAGTATGATCTCTGAAACATTGGTAAACTTCTACCAGACTACATGGTGCTACAACCCAGAAGATAGTCATCTTTATAATTTTAACATAAACATACAATAAATATTCCTTCACAGAGATATGAACAACAAACGAGAAGATTACTTGAGCTGGACAGACTATTTCATGGCTACTGCATTCTTGGCTGCTAAACGAAGTAAAGACCCATGTTCACAAGTTGGAGCATGTATTGTGAATGAAGATAAGAAAATTGTTGGTGTGGGATATAATGGCATGCCACATGGCTGCAGTGATGATCAGTTTCCATGGAGCAAAGAAAAAAAATATAAACTTGGCACAAAATATTTATTTGGTAAGAGAGATGCTCATTTCCAGACAGTGCAACTACAGTATCACATATTAATACCCAAAAGAAGCCACTATCCTATGTAAGGGTGCTCACTACCCATATATGGTCCAGGGTGACAATCTTTCAACTTTGATGTTCAAGTTTTGTGGAGTAGAACAAACTCTCTGAAAGTTCAACACAAGGCCACCATTTAACATGACCTTTATAGCCAGTACCATCCACCTTTCATCCTCACAGCCACTTGCATAAAATAAGAAGCTGCTTCTGGTATTCTGTGTCATTTTATTGTAAGTGATCCTCACTTTATTATCTGCCCAATTTCCTTTCATATTTTTATCACACGTGTTTGTTTTATATTAAATGTAAACATTACATTTTAAAAAATTATGTAATGACATATTTAAAATGTTTCAGAGATTAACATTCCTGCACTGTATTCTGGAAGTCCTGAATTCCAAATGTGGTGGTGGCCCAGAAAACAGCTATCCTGACTTCCGTTTAGTCACTCCAGACAAATGATATGAAATGTATATTAAAATTAGAGTGAATCATCTTGAAAAATAAATGTCTGTGGGTTTAAACTGTATGAACTTTTATTAGCAGTTGGCACTGACATTTAAGTACTGAGAAATGTAATTCTTATTTCATGATAAATGCACAAGAACAGTCTTCTCTTCAAATCAGCAACATGCAAGCCACAATCAAGCTGCTCAATTCATTCTTAGACAAGTTTAATTCAATAATATTGCATCATCATAAAGATGGAATACAAGAACTTAAAATTACCATATTTCAGTCTGTCATGCCGAAATGAATGCAATCCTGAACAAAAACTCAGCAGATGTTAAGAACTGCACCATGTACGTCGGACTGTTTCCATGTAACGAATGCGCCAAGCTCATAATCCAGTCCGGAATCCGAGAAGTCATCTATATGTCAGACAAACATTCTCACAAGACAGAAACAGTTGCTGCTAAATTAATGTTTGATTCTGCAGGTGTCAAGTACTGGTAAGAAATCATGAAATGTATAAATTTAGTAGTTTTCAAATAGTTTTTGAATTTTAGGGCTTAGGATCATGTTATCAGTTATTCAAATACCTTCTATGTACTTTTTAAGTTTTCAGTTTCAAAAGTGTACAATCGTTTCTGCCACACAGTCAAGATCATAAAGGTATTTAACAGTTGTTAGTAGTACCATGTGATAAAATTCCTGCATTCTGGTTCACATTGCAGGCAGTACATACCACAAAATCCAAAGGTAGTGATTGACTTCACGGAAATCAACTGGAACAATATGACCCAGTTACCATCATCTCCATCAAAATCCAGTGAAGAAAACTGAAAATCTGAGGATAACAATAAATTAATAGGCGAGATACATATTAAGTTATGTTTGCTGGCAAGATAAGTAGAATGTTAACAAATGTATTGTGTGACCAAGAGAGATGTGAGAAGTTAGAACAAAATGAAGAGACAGCGATGAAAACATGATTAGCTAAAAAAAGTATTCAGTGATGGAAGTGCTCTGAACATGATGACAAGGGAATTTATCACAAAATCAAAGAAGACCAGGAAAGTAGATTCTGAATAAATGAGAAGAATGTGTTCACTGATAATCACCTAATGAATACAAGAATTTATAGAAGAGTCTATGGCATTTCATTGTTTCTCACTAATTACAAATTCTCCTCTACCATGAAAATTATTAAATAGTTGATCTATTGCAAGTGGCAAATGCAGGCCTGACAGACGGGGATCATTAGAATTTGAAAGGGTACTGCATGATATTTTGTGCCATTTCATATTGTTAACCATAATTGATTTTGAAGTCCAGAATGCTTACAGTTTCTTCATTTCTGCATGTTGTCTGATTGTAATATTAAATATATTCTGTTTGCTTACCTTCATCTCCTGAAACACATTTATTTAGTAGTAAGAAATAAAATACAATGTACAGTCATTAAAAAACATGGAGCAAAAGAGATACAAGATGGAACTCAGTCTCCAGTAAAGTTTCTTCATGGAATCAGTTTCATTTCCTCTCAACATTCACTCATGTAATGAAATTGCTAATAACAATCAGTTTTCTATAATGCACTTCATTCATTTCAAATAAATAATAATGTTAAAGAAAAATCAAACAATACATTGCCTACCAATCTAATAATTCTCTACAGCAAAATGAAACACCCCTCAATTTGGAAGGATTTCATATTAGGGGATAGAAATTTCCTTCCTTTCGATGATGCAAGAACTACATAATTGCAACACCTGAAAATGGCTTCGGGTTATCCGATTATTATCCATTATCTTCAAACTGATTTTTTGTGAATCACATTTAAGGTGACATACCAAAATGGCATCACCGTCAGAGAGAGGAAGAATCACTGAAATGTTCACTCTCTGAATGGAATCAAATTCCTGTCAATAGGACGCCGGTACAATTGTCAAGTACATACAAAGTGTTGCTACAGTTATTCGTGTGTTAAAAAGCTTTATGGTACAATGACTTTGTCTTTGTTTTCTCTCCCTTTCATATTGCCTTAACAACGAATAGAAAAAAACAAAGATTGAGATGGACAAGTCGCTGCTATCTGCATTGCTCTTTAAATACACAGATCACAAGTCAGACCCACAGAACTCTACCTTATGGAAAGAGCTTCAAGCCAACTAGCCCATATGAGTAAGATGGTGCAAGAGCAGGGCAGTTAATAGAAAAATAAACAGCATTTCAAAAAGTTCAGATATATATCAATAGATATTTCTGATACAGAAACTCTAGTGATTTTTGCCACCAAAGACATTTTTACACAGGGAACTTGTTCTAGAAATAATGCAGTCTAAGATCTGTCTCACTTCCTTGCAAGATAAGAGAACCGTGAAAAATACCGTGACCTAGGACACAGCATACGCGTAGCAACAGAAACTGGCTGGCTTTGTAAAATTACCACAAGATAGAGCTCAGTAAAAATTTAATTCTCCCAGTTTCTTTGCTGCAATTCAGTTCCAATCTTTCCAAATGTTGTTATGCATCACTTGCTTCTATGATGGACAATTTCCAGCAGCCACCGAGTTAGGAGCACATGGACAGACAGGCACTCAAGTCTTTTGAACAATGATTTGACAGTAAGAAGATCACGATCGGCTGTATTTGTTCTGCTGTCAATGACAACAGAAATATTATCAAGAAAACCAATGACCTGAGTTAAGATCACCTAGAAGATGTACACAGTGGTCATCCGATACTCTATCTTATCATCATCTTCTGAGTTCACTGTCTTTGTAGATACTTCCCATTAACTTGAGTCCAGTTGTTCTCAGTGGTTAACTTGTGTCTTATTATGATACATTTTGTACAGCTCAGGCAACAAGAGAAGCAACAGCACCTTGACTGTGACTGATTTTATACTTACAATTCTTTGATTTTTCGAGACTAAAACACTCCTTCAAACCGCTTGATTACGCGACACATTTTTTACCTTCCTTGATAATATATACCTTGCTGCTATGTAGAACATTTCATAATGCTCACTTCAATACAGAGACTGCTAAGGCAACCTCACAAAATTCACATTATACGACAAGATGCTTTGGATGCCTCCAAAACTATATGACAAAATGCTCGCACACTTCTTCGAAACTTCTTACATGTCTTGTAATGTCAGAAATTTAAACCACGCTGCAACGTTTGCTCTTAATATATATCATAATCAACCAATATTATGGTTGGGTGTGTTCATCTATGACATAACTGCCTATTTTAAATTTCTGACAGTATTCACTCAGAACTTCTTTTAAGATTCCTTCAGAATTTCAATATGATTTAGTTAACTTATCAAATAATTCCATTCCTATAATTGTTATGGTACAAATTACATCCTTGATTTACTAATTAGGCTTGTTGCAAAGTACAGTTCATTGAATCAACATGCACTTAACTTCACACTGTTTTTGTTCATTTCCACATTGTCTTCCAGCTACTTGGATTCGCTCGCGTTTCGCTACAGATCGACGTCCCCTACACGGGCAGAACTGTGCATGCTAGGAAAGTAGTGATAATGTGAGGGCCACCTAGATGGGAAAGGCCAACATCAGTTATTGATGCAGTTCTCTTTGCCATCAGAAATGTGATTAGTTTCAGCAGCGGGAGAGGACTGACACACGGCGGATGGCGGGCGGAAGACTTGAGCATGGGGGAACTGGACGTGACAACGTGCCTCATACTCTGCTACTTTCTCTGGACATGAACCAAATTCTTCATTCCTTAGAGCCTGAAGAACTTTTGTACAGTTCTGTAAATATCAACCATAAATTCTCAGCGTTAGCATTAACATCTGAAATCCGTTCATCAAAAGGCAGTCTGAAGAAAGAACAAGCAACCAAAATTGGAAACATATTTGTAATTGTTTATAATAAATAAAGTACATATAAACTATAAGCATCAAAATAAAGTGAATAAGTACATACGTACCTGTAAATTGACTCCTTCAATATCTTTGTCCAAAGTAGTGGCCAATTTTATGGCAGTCTCCTGTTTTGATGGATCAAGATGATACATCATTCGAGCACCTAGAAAATGGATTAAAAAATTTATTGACATAAGAATTCCTTAACCTGGCAAAAATGGTGACCCACTTCTGTTCTAGAAATGTATATATTTTTTTAAATGAATCTTCTTTACACGCTTTTATTGCCTCTGAATTTGGCTCATGTGCAGTCCACCTGCCTGTGCATCACAGTAGCACGCTACTAAACCATTAATCCAGAGAATTAAATTCTGACTGACAGTCCTGTTTGATAAATTTTATCATTTCTCTGGAAATAGGTTCCTGGAAAGTAACTGGATGGTCACAGGACTTGGGACCCATTAAAGTCTAACTGAAAGAGATCAATCCATTTGGGATCGTATATAACAGGAAACCTATTGGTTGGGAAGCCTGAGGGGAAAAGACCGCTGGGGAGACCTAGACGTAGATGGGAGGATAATGTCAGGCGGGATCTATGGGAGATAGGAGTTGAAGGAGACCGGATTTTGGTGGCCCAGGACAGGGTCCGGTGGAGGGATTTGGTTAATTTGGTGATGAACCTTTGGGTCCGGTAAGCCATCTAGTTAGTTATATAATGGGAAACAAGTCATGAATGACGACATACGGACGGAGAAGGATATTGTGGTTTTACCAATGCAAGGCACACTATTTAACAATGTTTCTAGTTACGCATGTGAAATAGGCAACATTTTAGATTATAGCAAATCACAAACTCTCCTCATTATGGCTTGACACTCACTTTCAAACAGAGCCTCAAGAGATTTCGAGTTTGCTGCTAGGAACTCTGCGTTCATTTGGCGTGCGTCTCTTCCTCTGAAAATAGGTTCCATCTCCTGTTTCAAAACCGTTGCCACTGATGCTTCTAGATTCCCTTGCCACCGTGTCAAGTAGCCATGACACAGAATGAGACAAGAATGAAGTTTTGGGCTATCTGGATCCAGACGATGCGCCCTCTTGATTGACTGTAGCATGAGTAGCGGCTTTTCTGTTGCAGAGATACATCCGTATATCCAATTTAAGCACTGTTTCTCATTATAAAGCAGTTTCACATTGAACTAATAACATATTCTATTTAGTGACTTATTTTAAGTGCAAAAATGAGATGTCACAAAAACTGAGAATGGTCTGCGAGATACATGAAACAGACCTGTGAATAAAAATGTATCTTACTTTTTCTGGAATATATTTCAAAGGCCATAAGGTGAGTTTCTATTCTTCTTCCAGCCAAAGTTTGCAAAGGTTGAAGAAATCTAATGGCTTGTTCTAATGGATCCTCCACCTAAATGACACAGCAAAATATACAATAGATCATGTTACATATGCACATTTTCAACCTTAGTAACGCAGGCGAGAGATTAAAGTTATCAATCGGGCAAATATTCTCCTCACATTTTTTCTTTCTCAAATACGATCTTACTTCAGAGTGAGACACACGTTGTACAATCAAATATACAAAATATATTTGCGCTCACGTCAAGTGTTCCGTAGTTTTAAACTATTTTACGATGCAGATACGAACCCTGGCAAGTTTCTCTGGCACTAACTCATTCTGCTGTGGAGCATCTGGCTCGGCGTCGCCCTGCTGTCGTGATTTGTTATGTTGCTCTCGCTTTTCCTGAGCCTGAGCTGCCTGCTGACGTTCCAGTTCGGCCTTCCGAAGGGCCTTACGCCGTTTGTTGCGCAGCTTCTTTATTTCTGAAGGGGCAAGATTTTCTGTAACAAAGAGAAGTAGTACTATTATAAATAAAAAGTTCTTCCAGTATTTCATATTCACTCATCATCTGGAGGATGGGAAACTTGGATGTGACAGAGGAGGGAAAATATTAACTGCATCATTGGTAACCCCCAAGCAACCCTTACACAACTGCCACCTACTCATGTGTTGCTAAATCATGTGATCATGCGGTTACAAGCAAAACTATTTAAAGGTGTACAGGAGGATCAAAAGTAACTCGGAAGATGATATCAGATTTTATTATAAAAGATTAAATGAATGGATTCAGCTGACCCAGGAAGTGGCCAGCAATTTATTACCTTATCATTTACAGCACTTGCCCACATGTTTACTAAAATATGCAATATACTTAAATAACGAAGTATTTACATCAACGACAATAATTATAATGATGTTTCTATCAGTGAAATGTTCTTTGAATATCCAAAACCAACAAATATGAATGTGTCTGGTCGACTAGATTACTACTCGTAGTCCTTCTGAAGTGGGACTGTAATTTTAAGGGATGTTTAAACCACATCCTAGTAATTCTGGAGGCCACTGACTTGTGAGACACTCCTTTACATGCAATCATATGCCAATCAGTTCACCACACCCAACCTGTTCTGCTTCTGGGCACAACTCCAATTCTGTCATACGAGCACGAGAAATAGTGACCTAGTTGTGCAATACTGACATACAGTTGCTTATAACGTCCACTTTAATGCTATGCAGAATTATTCTATCAAATACGCCACATGGCATGCACGTGAAGTTGACACGTGATCTCAAACATCATTAAGACAATATTGTACAACATACAAGTCGGAAACCAGAAGCTACACTGTTACCAACATGACAGGTGAATTACTTTTAGTAATATTGACTACAGACTGGATAATCAGTGTTCAATCCCTGGCTAGTGCAAAAGATTTTTTTCTTGTGTCACGTGTCCTCCGAGGGGTAAACCATGGCCAACCACTCGCCCTCATCTAGTGTAGAGGTCGAGAATGAGCTATATATTCTGATACTATTTGGGCGCACGGTCTCTGTCACTCGAGGTGAGAGTCGTTCATGTCATAGTCCTGCTCAGAGCGGATGTGACGTAAGAGGGCTTGTTAGTACAAGTCAACATCTTCCGCTGCCTGTAGCTGTAGGTCTCGATATCCGGCCATAGTCGTACCCCGTTTCCAATGCAGCTTAGTTTTAATACCGACGCCATAAAGCGTGAAAGTTTGAACAGAACAAATACTGATGTCGTGTCGAAGGAATTAACAGACAAAAAACACTTTCATTCATATTTGAATTCCTCGTTGTTCCCGTTCGAGGTAAACTATCACTGTGCAGTGCACGATCTTTTGTTGTACGTGTCCACAGCAGCACCATTTTATACTGGCCGAATATCGACCATCATTCGATTGAGCGTTCATGCCGTGACGAACACGTTTGAAGAAAGTGACCTCCGGATAGGCGAACATATGTTCTGGGCAGTTAAACATTTACATCTCTAGGAAATAATTCACACTCACCGCTGATATGCTCCGAGGTTCAAACACATTGAGACTGACACAATTAGAAGTAGCCTGCGTCCTGCAACTGTGAAGGCTTTTGACATCAAGAATATGTGTACAATCTAAGTCACGTGTGATATAAAGTCTAAATTTTCATTTAAAAAATATTTATTCGAGAGACAACTTTCGCACACTGAAAAATATACGAAATAAAACTCTATACTGACAGTCTATGGAATTCAGTTCCATTTTAAATCGAGAAACAAATGGATTCTTAAATTGTTTTAATATATAAATAAGCCCGGACCTGTTTTCATTTGTTCTACACAAACGCCATGGTTATTCGTAAATTTCATTTTCAGTAACAATCAACAGAAAATACCCTCAAATTTTCTGCAATGGACGGAGTTCTGGTTTTTCTCTAAGTAGGAAGAAAATTAACAGTCCCCGCTTACAAGACCTGACACTGCTCAATGGACCGGTGAAATAAATTACGTTTCATTTTAAAACGCTGACTTGACTACTGTATGATCTGTATCATGACTCTTAGTAACTCTTGGTCTTCCGTTCAACAGAAGTCGTGACAATAGGCGAATTATTTTTTACTGTGTAGTACTGTTTGAATCTGCCACATTCTTTTTATTGTATTACACATTTAAATTAATGGTAATGAAATAACCAACCATTCTTCCAAGCGCAAAACGTAAACATTAATACAAACAATTGTAATTTATTTATTTATTTATTTATTTATGGTTTATTTAACGTTTTAATTCAGTATCAATAATAAAAGGTGTCGAATGAGAGGATGGCAGTAATGAACTGGAAGGGACGTGTTAAGAAAGTGGTCGTGGCCTAACTTTAGGTACCATCACGACATTTGCCTGGGTGACTGCGGAAAAGCACGGAACACCTCAGTCAGGATAGCCGGTCTTTGGGCCAAGATTTGAGCCCAGGTCCTCCTCAACACAAAGCACGCGACCTAACTACAAAATTACGACTTTCGGTGAAATTGTAATGACCTGGTCTTACCGACAGTTAATATAACACCACGCCGCTTTGCATCATCCTTGAAACAGAATTTCTTTTTAATTTCACGAATTAAATAACGTGCCAACGCGTAACAGAAATTCCACGAATGCATTCATTTCTGATGGCGCGTAATATTTTTGTTACATTTTACACTTTCCAATTACGTAAGTTCGTTTACGGTCTGCCACTCGTCCAGGGTAAGAGCCAGAAATTAACGCTACTTCCACGCAATCTTGTCGCCACTTCTGTGTGTTACGGGG
>NW_019059840.1:368793-387775 GCF_000696155.1 Zootermopsis nevadensis | reverse complement strand
CGTAGCGTCTTATCAGACAGTTGCTCACCACAATCAACTGTGCGACGAAGCCAATGATGGTCAATTTGAACACATACACAAGAGTCACTAATTCACTAAGATTATTAAAATGTCTTTATTTCATTACTGAATGTGTATATACATCTTTTTGGGACACCTGTATTTAGAATTCACCTTATTTCAAACAGATTTTCAGCAGATATTATTAAAATAAAGTTACTTACTCGATCTACTTCATGGCATTTCTTTAACGATTCTCCCCATTTTTCTAGCCTCTGATAAGCCAAGGCACATTCTGTTTGGAACCACATACACTGCATTTCATTCAAATTTTCCATTGCTGAAACACCTTCCTATAAAATTGAAATAAAACATTCAATAACATTACTGGATCAAGTGAGAATGGCAAATCTTTTGCACCTTCCATAATAATTTTTTTAAAAATGCAAACAATTATATTTGCCACTGTTTAATACATAATACCCACTAATGAAAAACAATTTCTAGTGTTAAAAGTCATAACACTGAGTTACTCACTGGTTTGTAAATGAAACTATTGCTCCACTTGTGCCACAGTAATGCAGCAAAGTCACACAATTTAAATCATTCAAATTTTATTACAAACGCAAAGAAATAATAATTTCATACCCTTTCTTCAGTGATACTTGTTATATTTTATTTGTGTGTTCACAAAGTAACTTTCACCACATTTTTTTTCTTCCACAAATAGTCTTCAGTTGTTACATTCAGAAATGCAGCATTTTTAGCCAGCTGACATGGGGTCTATAGTAGGAATTTGTTGTTCAGGAGCAAAACATCTCTATAAATGCACCCCATATCGACAAAGCCCAAGTAACATTTTGAAACAGCTCTTTTTTACAAACAGGTGACCAAAACTTATTACTAAGTATGCTTCCACAATTAGCTGATAGATATTTATTTATCTGTGGTTTACTTAATGACAATGTCAACAGCTCAGACTACATTGTATCAATTATGGGATAATACTAGGAAAAAAATACAAATTATGAAGCTCTTAATTATGTTATTTTCTCCATTCTCCTGTTACTTCCTCTAGTTAGGTCTACATATTCCCACAGAACTTTCTTCTCAAACTGCCTTAATCTATGACGTAACAAATCATAATTATTATGATAACATAACGAGAACAGTAGCAGTGCCGCAGTTGATGATGATGGTTAACATACCCTGGTGAATTTTGAACATGTTTCTTCTGCTTCTTTGATCAAGTTTGCCCGAAGCATATATTTAGCGCATTTAGAATTTATATAACGATCAGCAGTATCAAGCCCTTGGGCTTCATCCAACCATTTGTATGCTTCCATTGCATCCCCACCATGCTGTAAAAAACAAAACGTGCAGGTATAATATGGGGTTACAAACTCACCATTCACCACATCACATAAACCCTGAATCTTAATCCCAGTATGAGATCTGACAATCCAAAAGACCCAAACCCACATTTTCACTGTTGTGATAACCTCAAATGTCATACAACATAATTTAGATTATGAAATTGTGGGTTACTGCACCCTGTAGTCTTCTGATAGTACCTCCAAAACTTTGGTATACACCCTGATAATAATAAGTGCAAGAACCCAGAAGTCCACAAACAAATAACACTGTCGTGAACACCTCAAACACTACCTCCTACAACATAAATAGATATTCTTTGAAAGTAATGGCATAATAAGCTTTCTGTGGCGGAAAACAAAACAATGTTAGTGTGTGGATTTTGACTGCGAAAAACAGTGAATCTGGCTCCTTACCTTATATATCCTACCCTTGGTTACAAATAGCTCAATCAATGTGGGAGTATGATCAATTGCTGCATCAATGTATGACACGGCCCTTTCCGTATCGCCTAAGAAATCGTAATGTTGGGCTAAATAATAAAAAGCCCACAGCAGTGCAGATGCAGGTTCTTTTGGCAAACTTTCTGAATCTGCAAATAGAAGGAAACAAAAAAAAAACATTATAAAGAAAAAATAGCACACATCGTTACGAAAATGGTTTTACAATAATTACATAAACACACCTTGAATCAGAATATTATGTCACTGGCAGAAAAACAGTTCATACAAGAAATACAGTTTCGTATTATTTCTGATTCAGGTCTGCATAATGAAGTGTTCATAAAAGATATTGAAATCCAAAACAATTAGGCAAATACAGGGAGATGTATACTGGTAAAATGTCCGGCTGGTTAGTTTGCTTTACGGAACAAAGTGTGATGAAAACACTTTGATGATATGTCCAAAAAGGGAGACCAGTCCAAGGATCAACCATTAGAAACAACAAAAGACCTCCCAAAAATGAAGCAGGACTGCTAATTAGTCCCTTGAGATGTTTCGTAAAATATTCTGAAACAGAAGTGTACTGGACGATGAAATGCTGATATTTCTAACCAGCAAATGGGATCGGCAGTATATTAATTACTATCATAAATATTTCACTTACCTTCTTCACTAAATCTGCAAACCTTCTGAAGTGCATCGACATACTGTAGGACCAACTTCTGTATAATGTCTACTTTCTCTGGGTCCTTATACAGAGACCGAAGGTCCACAAACAGTGGTGGCACACCTTTGTGCAGACCCTGTCTTAGATATTTGTCAACCAATATCCTAAACTCTTCACCTGAAAACATGAAGCAACAAATGCATTGATTTATTTTCCCATGTAACACATCAAGAATTCTCTCACTTGAGAATTTGTTAAATAAAAAAGGATATTAAGATAATCTGAAAAGAACAAGAAAAAAGTTCTAGTCAGTCTACACAATCTAATATTTAGAAATAACAGACAATTACTAAATGAAGTCACAATTCACACCTTACAGAAAAAGAAGATAAAAATGTCTAAAACAAACCTACTTCAGATGTTTTAAACTGTGCGATGAGGATAACAAATACAATAATTAATAGTTATGTAATTTAGTGATCCATTTTTTCTGATTGTACTCTTCTGGTTGTAATGATACATGATCGTAAGTTGTTATAAATGTTACACCAGAATGCTGGTAACCACATATAAGACCACATAGTACCACAGCCCACAAGACCCCGATCAATGTCTTAAATAAGAGGACTGGAGATACAAAATACCACCGAGCCAACAACATTGAAAGAACATAATGAAAAAGATAAGTAAAATTAATATTAGAGTACCATCTCTAAAGGACAAGAGGCTTACAAATGCACTAAGGAGATAGCAAAGTCAACCACTGAAAGCTGAAAATAATACAGGCTAACAGACCTAATATGTAACACTCATTCCTACCTCAGTTCCCTGACACTAATTTTTATTTATTTTTTTTTTCCCCCCCCACACACACACACACACAGAAAAGGGCATGCCAGACAAATCTCTCCTTAATTCACCTGTAGCAAAGGTTAGTGGAAGTCGTCTTGGTGCAAGAGCTCGTGGAAACAATTCTTGAAATTCCGAAAACATTTTTAGTTTCTCATTTGCTGTAATCAGCTGCTGAGCTTCTTGTAATTTGGCATAATATATTGTATTCTCTGGATTCCTCATAAGTAAATCCTTATAATATACTTCCGCTTCTGTATACCGTTTCAACTCCAAGTTCAGTTTTCCTGCAACGTAAACTCAAAAAATCAGTAATGCAAAATACACATAAAAGCACAAGTCCTATAGGACATTGATTCACTTATTTAGATAAATATTATGTGCCCCCACTTATTTCTAAACTGAGTACTTTTAATTCTTCAGTGGAGGACAGCGTATTTAAACTGTGAGGTTTGAGGTTCTGACACCAACGGCTCTCTTCTGGGATGTTTTGCCATGTAGTCTGGTACATATTCAATGTTTCAGAGGTGATTACAGCTCCATCAGAACAATGAATGATACAAGCAGTGAGTGCCCCTGAAATGTTGGTCAGCCTTGAAGAAGGAGACGGTGCATTCCCCAAATCATCGGTATCTACCGACAAGTCCACGTGGTTTTATAACCCAGATGATCAATGTCATCAAACACAGTAAACTGAAGTCACGACATCTGGCATATAACTTACCTACGACCAATAAAATCTTCTCGGGAAATCAGCCACATCAACTGGTTTACTATGGTAACCAGCTGACGCAGCTGATTGCCCGAGAAGATTTTATTGATTGTACTCGCTGCAAAAGTCTCAAATCCTATAACTTACCTAAGGTTTCCTTGATGGAAAGCTTATCACAGATCTGATCACTGTACCGAGTTAAGTGATCGAGAGCTTCCTTCAGTGCTCCTGACTCTTGTATAACCATATTCTGGTATAACAATAGTTCACTATGCTCATAGTCGAAAGAACTCTTCTGAAAAGCAACAAAGGCCAATCAAGCTTAGAATATTCATATTAATATCATAAAATGCAACTTTAAACTTAGTCACAACTACAATGTTATTTACACAACAAATGAATGGGTCCACAACACAGACCAAAAGCAATGAAACTCAGAGAATCATACAATCTTACCTCTAAATTTAAATCAACCCTTTTATTGGGTTACCCTAAAATAGATTGAACTAGACACTACTTATCTTTGCTGCTAATGTATGATGTCTTAAAATACTTTTACATTCAAATACACACTTGCAACATCTTACAATCAATGAACATAAATATTATATATCTCAAGCTTACCAACTGCGTTTTACGAAATTCCTCTAATATCCTCAATGCAGTATCATAATCCTGGAGAAGGTGATATGCCATTCCAAAACCAATCCATGATGCACGTTGTGTTGGACGTAACATAAAGAGTTGATATCTGGTATCCTGGATTGACAAAGCATGTTTTGACAGCCTATATAAATAATAACTTCCAATATGTCAAAATATATATGTACACACATAACACAATCTCATAATAAATGCAACAAAGAACTAAGAACTTCGGTAAATAGAACAGCAAAATCTCCTTACCCTATACCCTTCCAAATCTCGCATCTGGATCTGTAAAAGGGATAAATCCCTCAAGATTTGAATGTTGTCTTTTTCCCATTTAAGTGCATTGCGATAGCACTTGATGGCTTCATCATACTTCTTATCAGAACGCTGAAGCAAACCGTATACATGCCAACAGACGTGTGACTTGAGGTCGTTGCGTAGTCCACGTCTCACGTGCTCATATGCTTCGTCTTTACGGCCCATGCAGTTGAGGGTTAAACCCTTCATGGCAAGGGTCTCTAGATAGATACATGACAGTTGAAAGAGCTAATAAGTTCCCATTTTAACAATATACAATATACCTTACTGCTAGTAAATACAATATAGCATAACAGACAAAAGACTTACAGACTGCTACTATTGTAAAACTGCAGCATCATTATCCCCTACAAATGTTTATGGCATTCAAACTTTTGAACTCCAAAACCATTAATATTATCATTCCGACCATTTTATACATCTATTCTTCATCAAAAGAATGTGATTTCGCATATATATTGTATAAAGATAAATGGAGTCATATATATGCAACATTGAATTAACATAATTTGAATACCACATGTTAACAGAACCTATTTTGTGCCACTGTTCTCATACAAGCAACAATGGTGGAGAACAACTGTTACAATGTGATAACATACTGCATTAACTATATGAGGGAAGGCTTACATTGTGTACAAGGATACCTTTTCTGACTACTCACTATTTCCTGCATGCACATTATGACTGACACTAAACTTCAAATTTGAATTTAACCATATTCATATTTCTGACTGCATGGTTCACCTTTGCTGTTCCAGACACAGGATGTAATAAACACGGAAGCAACTCATATATTAACAAGCTGACTTAAAGGATTAAAGAGAGTGAACTTCAGAATCAATACACTCTACCATATTTTACATTGGATGCTTCTATCTTCAAGATCTTACTCACCTCCATGCTCTGCATATTTTGGGTTGGACAGGATCTGTTTTGCAAATTTTAACCCATTTTTGTACTGCTTTTGCTCATAGCACTTCTGAAATAAAGGAGCAATTGTGGCACCATACTCAAGTCAATCATCATGAATATAGGTAAAAAATTGTAATTAAGTGTAAACAAAAAAGTGGTTAATACACCAGTCACACTGTAGTAAACAGTAAAACCAAATTGAAATGACTTGGAAGTTGGAAGAAACAATCACATTTCCTAGTTATTCAGTACCACATGAATAAAAAAATTAGGTTAGGTCAGTTTGTTAATCATGAACTTTTCTGTTGGCATAAACCTAGTCTTTTGAAGATAGAAATTGTATCTCCATAAGACTTTATTTACAGTTGTGCTAACGCTACAAATAAATTACACAGATTTAAATTCATAAAGGTTCATAGGCAATGCAAATAGTGTTAAAAGTTCATAGTAATCGTTTGGTCCAGCCCAAAGACCTTCATTGGTTGACGTTTGGGTGTGGATTATTTTTGTACATACAAAATATCAATACTTACCAGTATACGCTTAAAAAGTGCATTTTCTTTTGGTGGTAAGGGATTACTTGAGGGCATCCTAGACTTTGCACGAAATCCGGTAAATCTTATTTTTCTTCACTAAACCTCGTGGCCTTAATCCAAGATGGCGTTGCAGATCACGTGATCGGAATATCATCCCAAGCGAATAAGCGAAACGATGTCATGGAATATTTAGCGCGACATATAAATAAGGTGCAATGTGTTCCAATAGTCAGTATTATTATATTAATTAATATATTTACATGAATAATTCATAACGTTTCCAAATG
This sequence comes from Zootermopsis nevadensis, assembly GCF_000696155.1. The sequence goes on along the minus strand of NW_019059840.1, from coordinate 381,023 downwards.
GACACGCATCAAGGACAGTTTTCTCGGTCTAATTTATTCCGAGCTAATCAAATTTTGTAATTCCCTACCAAAATAAATAAGAATTTAATATGAACATACATGAATAATAATAAGAGGTGGGGGATTGGATAATGTTGAAATAAATATATCCTACTGTTGGTCACTTGTGTGAGCAAATTTTTTGCGTTCGGATAAAACAATCCTTGCCAGAATTTTGAGCTGTTCCTGTGCCTAATCACACACCTCACTTTTAGAAAATAAGTATGTGGTACTGGAGGAAGTGTTACATTCCTTACCTCAGCACTACATGGAGGTGATCAGCTACACACTGGCTCCTTTGCCCCTGGGGAGGAAAAATTCACCCCCAGAGCCAGTCTAGATCCCCTGCCAAGAGTTTAACCCCAAATATACACCCACTATACTGAGCATTCTCTTTACTTCATTCAATGAGCTCAGAACATAGTCCAAGGGCAAAGGTTTATAAGTGCAGCAATGAATCTTCAAGTTACATGAAACAGAAAGTTTCTTTACCAAATAAACTGCCAATATCAGCAGTCAAAAAAAGCCCCTGTAACATAAGTTATACTAGTTACAGTCTTAATGTTATGAACAATAACATTTTTCTAAAAAGCATGTGGTACTCAGATGTTGCAAGGAAGGTTGATAACACTTTTTTGTTTCTTTCTTTTTTCTTTCTCTCTCTCTTTTTTACAGAACAAATATTCCAAAACTATGAAAACAACACATTAATTTTAAGAAGGTGAACAACAAAAATTACAGGGTACCTCTTCTGTTCACTGTATACAGAAAGGTTTTTGGATCAGAAAGCCTAAAATACACTCTGCTGCCAGTCAAACTTTATGTTCTTCATCATGTCATCTTTATTTTCACAGTTTATGTTCCAAAAGAAGCAACATCTAGTTTACTCACTGTATATGATCCTCCCTGCTAGCTGGAATTACTCAACAAGCAGCTTCCATTGATCATAGATAATAATTTTATTTTCACATGTACACCACTATTCTAAATGGAACAAATTTCCCTCTCTGGACTCAAATATTTGAGAGAGAAATTAAAAAAACACCGCAAAGTAAAACAAATTTGTTTTTTACTTGACTAGTTACAGTTGCACATAAAATGTACAGTACTGTAATCAGATCTGATAACTTAGATAAAGCTGTAAAATGAACATAGTCTCATCTAACTGAAGCTCTGCCTCATTCAGCCTGTTGATCATTATTCGAACTTTCTCAAGCAATGCCTGCTCTGGTGGTGTCAGCATTTCTTCAATCTATAAAACACAGATTAAAATTAAAAAAAGTAAAGGTGAAAGGTAATATTTTTATGAGTAAGGTTTTAGCATAAAGGCCTACTAATAAATCTGAAAACTTTCAACAGATGTTACACAAATGGACAAAAGACTGAAAACCATTTGTTCATTAAAACATTTCAGAAGATAATACTTAAACTATAATCACAAACAAACGAGGAATTGGAATTACTCATTGCACATTAATGGAAAACTGACAAACAAATTATTCAAACCTGTTTTAAAGCATCAGTTGTAATTTTTAATACTGATCACTTAAAATAACACATCTTGGTGTATTATGTCTACTAAGAGGTATAAGAATACATGTGAGAGAGCCTTCTCCTTTAACTTTGGAGTCAAATTTTATAATAAGACAGATATTTAACAAGTTTGCAAAAGAGTTCATCACAAAGACCAAGAATATTTCATGTTTAATTCTAAACTGTTATTCAGACTTACTCTGTTTTGAGGATTAAACAAAATTCTGTGTTTATCCTTAAACATTCATAACATTTAAAAAATATCAGACAAGAGTTGCATATGTTCATGAGGTAAATTCTTCACAAATTGAGTCATTTGTAACTGACAAGTATGTAAAGACATATCACTGAAATACTAATACTACAACAAATTTTCACAAGACATAGTAAGGAAACCATTGTAAGGAAAATATTTACTTACTTCTGCCAGTTGTTCAGAAGTTGCACCCTGCTCCTTCATATTAAGCGTGATTAACTCAATTCTCTGTTGCTTTTCAATCATCCTACGGTTCTCACTCCTCTCATATTCCCTCCGAGTCATAGCATTATAAAGGGCCTTGCAACACATTTCAAGAACCATTCGAGCTACCTAGAAAATTGTACATAATTACTTCACTAATAAGAAACATTTTACTTCCTAAAACTGTTGAACTTTCTAAATAAAAACTCTTCTGTGGAATAATAAAGTGTTCTCAGTTAGAAACAAAGCTGAAAAGAAATGGTGATACAGTATCTCCTTGTTTCAGACAATTCTGAACAGGAAATGCACCAGACAAATATTTACCCACACAGGCTTTATGAATATGAAGCAGGAGGGCTAATAAAGAGATGGCATGAAACTGTAATGGGCCACATGGCCTAATACCTAGAAGGATGATTGATGATGCACTACTATGTGATCATGTCAAAGGCATACTTAAATTAATTGTTCTATTCAACAAAACAATCTTGCTGCTAATGATGAATACACTCATTACACGTAATTATAATGTTGCTGTGCAGAGTATATTTTAAATTTCTATAACAATTTACAAATGAATATAAATAAATAAATTTACCTGATTTAAGTCAATATAAAAAAGGAAGAATGTTTTGTTTGGGACATTGCTGGCTAAGGATTTACGCAGTTCTTGCATCTGGAGAAAATTTTCTTCCAGTAATTTGTATGTCAAAAGTTTGGCTTCCTTTGCAGGTATCATTGCTATTTGCTGGATCTGCTCTTGTTCAACAAACTTTTTTGCCTTGACTAGCCTAAGGAAAACCAAAGCCATTTACAGATGACTATTATATTATAACATACCATGTTAAAAGATGAAATTTACTGGCACATAAAATTCACCATCAATACACAGACTATAACTATATGAATCTATTACAATAATTAAATTTTATAATTAAATAATTATAACGAATTTTTAAATCATGTGATGAATAAGTTACTGCACCTGATCATTCATTTTGTAAAATTTACTTTCTTAATATATGTATAACACAGTTGTTGAAAGTACAGTGAACTAATTTATAATAATTCACTAATTACTATAGCATAATTTTACCATGCCTGATAAAATGAGGCTTCATTAATATGTTTCTTCTAGCAAATTCTCATTATAGGTGTTACTAGTAAAATCAAACATCCACCACATAAACTTGGGTCAATTAAACTGCATAATTACAACAATAAAATCTCTTTACCTGTTAGACACAATACTTAATTTAATGGCTCCCTCAATAAATAAAAAAAGTGTCAACAATACTTAACCACGTTCAGTGACAGACCTTTACAAACCCATAAGTTAACTAAAAATAACAAACAAAAAATAAACATTATAGCATATTCAAAACTACAGAGAAGAAGGCCACATAACTTCAAAGCAGCCCACAAACATAATAAAATGCACAAAATATAAAACCTTATAAGGAATTAAAAATTCTGTATATTGAAATATGCTAGTTTCCACTTTTGAAATAATGTGAATGAAATGATAATTCTCAAAATAGTACACACCTGAAGATTCTTGCAGCTTTTGAGCCAAACCTTTCCATTACAATATTTTCAATAGTTGCCCATGTAAGCTGAATGAAGGCTGTCTTCATGTTTAGGCTATACTGTCCACCTGAACTATCTCCAACCTTGCTAACAAACCCACTAGAATCCTCTTCTGGAATGATAGTGTTACATTGAAATATATGTCAGATGAGCACAATGTTTGAAATAAATTAAAATATTTAAGAACAGTAATTAAAAACAACTTGTGAAGTGACTTTACAGTGAGTTTACCACAGATAAAATAATTTTCACAAATGTAATGTTGCTGGCAACTATCCTAGACATAAAACAGACACAATGTTGTAAACAGAGAAAACAGAATGTTAAAGGATGACCCCAAGATAAATAAACTATAATGTACTATATACACTTATAAATTTGCAGAAACTATATGTAAAACACTTTATTACGTGAAAAAATTAAGCAGTGAAATATATAAAGACAAGAAACAAATTATAATCAAAAAACTGACACTGCAATAGTCATACCTTGATTATTCTTCTCTGCTAATGGTTTTGACAGAACAACTGACAAGTAAGCCATGAAATTTATGTGACCAGTGGTGCATGCTTTTTGATTAAGAAACTTGTCAAAGTTTACTGCAAGAAATAGGATTGTGTTCTTTTACATACATAAACATACCCATAATTTTCAAGTACTGATCCACATATTGTGCCAAAAGGGGATAAGAACTCTGCTTGCGAACCGCTTCTCGTAGTTCGGTGAACGGAACAGGATTTGAAGTGGCAACCCAAGGTTCTGTTCTTAGATACATCTGCTTAAGAAGTTGCCTCAACAGTTCTCCAGCATTGTCATCCAAACGTCGAGAAATTGCAGACACCATGATCTGATCCCTACATTTTGAATAAATGGTAACTACAAGATGAAAGAACATAGATTACATTTTTATGAAATTAGATACTGGTAACCACTTGGAAAGACGCTCTGAATTAAAGAAAAAAGATCACCTGAAATCCTGATGAAATCTGTCAAGATTGACTCTCCAACAGATACCTTCATCTCCTGGATTTCCAGGTTTCCCTTCTTCTAAGTCTGAAAGACCTTTCAAATTTATATCTGGTGGAAGATATAATTGTTTCTCCTTTATTGTCAACTCTGGGACATCTTTCTCTTCACTGGGATATGGACAGCGCATCACAAATTGTTTATTTACAAGGACTAAAAACTTATCGCGTAACGTCACAAGGCACACCTTCTCCACTGTAATATAACACAAGCACAAGATGTTCTTAATATAAATATTGTTACTTTGTTTCTTAATAGTAACTATTTACTTGCTTCCAACAACTGATATTCATTTTACATAACCCCTTCTACAGCAACCTTAAAGTTTAATCTATTTGGAATTTCTGTTGAAAATGTGCTACTAATGTTTGGACACTGTAACATATCCATGACAGGAGATACAAACAGTACTGGATCATTATATATAAAAAATATTTACATGAACATGTTTATATCTAACTCAACATTACCGGTGATGGACTGGCACACACTATTTTTGCTTTGATTATGGAATTGTACAATGCTGCACAACTTCAATGTTTTTCTGTGGGAAAATGAGCCTCTACTCATTCTCTTAACAACTGAATCTGTTTTTAAGAACTGTGTCACTTGAAATAAAGACAACACAAACGTATGGTATTTTATCTCATCTGACTTACAATTTATGTATCACTGCTTTATAAATAGTATATGACAAATTCTTCTCACACAACATAAAATAACAGTCCAATAAGTGCTACACTAGTTCAATAACATAACTTCCCTTTATCAGAAATGTGTGTTACCTTTTAGTGATTCCTTAAGTCTTGTGGCAGCCCTGATGATAACACGTGAGGCAGTATCCTTGCCCTGCCTCAGTATTTCTTCTATAAGCATTTCCGCCTCATCACCATATTGTGTTTTCATCAGTAACAAATATCTACAAATATTACATAAAACACTGCATTCATTGGTAACTCACATAACGTGTTTATCGAAACACATACTAAAATGTTATTTTCTTCTTCTAGAACCTACCTGGGATACCGAAGTAGAAGAACAACTTTGTCAGCTAACAATGTATATTCTGCTCTGTCTGGTAACTGACCCATGGAAAATGTCACAAAATCATACTGAATCATGATTCGTAAAGCCTCTTTCACCTAAAAATAAGGCTTTAGATTTAATGACACATTAATTCAATCTGTCAGTAAACAACTACTTAAAGAAGATACTACTTCTGACAATTTAACTTGAAGGTTATATCTGTATCCTGTAGTTATGCTGTGGACATCTGAATTTGTGTAGTTCGTATAATTAGTGTAATACCAGCACAAATTCTTTTGACGGCCAATTGTTATTATGCTCTATGTACCTGGAGCGAGAATCAAGCAAACTGACTTCTCTACATTTAATCTACTTCAAGAACGAGTATCGCTAATACTGTACGTTAATAACTACAACTACCAGTTTTACTTCCTATTTAATTACTTGTCAATGTAAATAAAACAAGGAATGTTATTTCATAACGTGTAGTCAATAGTTGGTCCATTGTATTTAGTACCTTTTGAAGAGGCAGTTTCGTACTTCCCGGTATCAAGCGTAATGGCTTCGACTGACATTTATATAAATCATTTCCAACTTTTTGAACAATTTCACCAAAATGTTCTAATAAAATCAATGAACACAACGCTCCAAATTGTGTTGACATTTTGACGATAAAAATGACTCTCTTTTCAGGTTAAAGCTCTACGAACACACTAACTGGCAAAGAGCACATACAAACTTTCCGCACGGATTACAAACTTACCATAGGTGACAAAAACATATGAAAATTGGCATACTACAGTACTACCATCTATCTTCATAAATATAATCGAAACAATGGTGGTACCAGAGGTCGATCGGCTAACACGTTAAATTCTCCACCGTTATCTGGAAAGAAATTAATATAGCCCCCCCCCCCACCAAAAAAAACAACTAACTTTTTAACGCGTATCAACTACATGTTTCGTTTTCACTGTAGCGAACTTTTCCATGTTCTGTTTTTGTAGACTTCACTTACTAACCCATCACATAAAAAAAAACAATTTACTTTTGGGTTGTAAAAATAAATGGCGCTCATTTCAAACACCTACACTAGAATCACTAATTCACAAAGTGCTAATGCTGATGTATGCGATGGTTTTGCTAATTAAAATGTCTTATTTCATTTACTGAATGTGTGTATATGCATGTTCTTTGGACAGTCCATACATTACATACATTGTGATGCCAGCTATACACAGAATCCAATAATTTTAAAAATGTTATGAAAGAGGAACAACACCTTACAAAATAACTGAATGCCTGTGAACTGGTTGAAGGTCTCACTTCACTAATACCATACAGACTGACTGTTCCATTAAACTGCATGTACACTGTTCAATTATAATAGGGATGTAAAAGATGTAAATTACTAATTATGGTCATGTTTAATGTAGATATTAACATGTATTGACAAAGGAAGATGGATAGGAAATCAAGAAGTGTTACAATGACAATTCATAACTTTCTTAATGACCGATCAAATTTGAACAAAGACTCCTGTACACATATATTTCCAGGTGCTCTGTCGTTTACACACACACACACACACACACACACACACATATTAAAACCACAGGAGTAAAAAAACTAACTAAAATAGTAATTCATTGAGTTTAGTAATACTTAAAAATGTAACCTTCCTCTGACAGCAGTATATCTTGCCTTATAAAATGTTTTCACTTTATTCACAATTCATAACATTCTTAAAGACAGATCAAAACTACAAGGCTGTTGAGCAACATACATACTTACTAATACAGAAGTTCTTTGATCATTCTGTAGCATTTTCAAATCTCTTTACTGATTTTCTGAATTTATAAAGACAAATACGAGTATGTCTGTGGGTTAGTGGCACAATTAACTTTTCAATAGGAACAATTACAAATTAAAATAAATTACCATAACAAAACATATAAATGCATACAAAAAGAACTAATGAATACCATATTCACTGGCATAGATATTGTACCATTTTTATAGTACAGAATTTCAAGTGTTTAAATATCAGCATGTTTTCTTTATGTTGCAAATAGATATCTCACATTAAATTAAGAGCATTTTTCAGTGGCCACAGTATGTTATGAGTTTGTTTCCAAAAGACTTTCAAGAAATCAAACTGCCTGCAAGTAGAAGACTTCTGGAGGCTCAATCAAACAGGCCATGTCTCCAAAGCAATGTCTGACATGACAGATACCACTTTAAAGCTCATGAAATTTTCTGCAATGTCAGTGCAGTTCAAAGGGAGCCGCAAATCAAGCCACCAACAGTAAAAAAATCCACAATTGTTTTTTATCTTTCAATATAAGGAAGTATTGTGTGTAAATTAAAATTTGATGAAGATTAAACAATAAAAACTGCCATGTATTATAGTGGTAGCATGTTCCTTGATTTTGGAAAATAATTTGTATTTCATGGTTTGAGTTCATTTTTGCACATGCATATATTTTTCACGTGAAACTGTTCCATCTATAATTATCTTGTGCACACTGAAAGTTCTGGTGTGATAATTTCAATGTGTAAGCCAGATCTATTGACAGGGTTTATTCAGCAAAGTAAACAGAATTTGTTTTTGGCATATAAATGCCATTCTTTAAGATGAAGTATAGCTTAAAACATCAAACTGGCTTTGATATTCCATCATATGACTTGTTAAATGTCTTTGCAGAATACCTATGACTTCCTACTATTATGTTATACTAGTAATTTGAGTACCCAACATGTGAATCCAAGAGTAAAGTAGGATAAGTCACAGAATTTCCAAACAAAATGGCCGAATCCTACTTTCACATTGGAATAAATGTACTATCTATATACCAGTAAATATGCTACTCAGATGTAATACCTGAATGACATCTGTAAATCCAATAATTTCATAAACATAAAACATGAAGAATAAGTAACATAATGATAAAAGATAGCAAATATTATCTGCTGTAAGGAACATTTGCCAGAACAGAACCAATTAAGAACATTATCTACCAAATTCAAAGTAATGAGATTTTTGTTAACAAAAGATTTAGACTACTTACAATTATACTTAAAAATCATATTTAAAACATATAACAACATGACAGAATTTGTTTAAAAAAAGGAGAAAATATACTTCCACCACTGACATTTTAAATATCACACACTCCTAAGATGACTGGTAGCAAGACAATACTACATTTACCAGAATGCAAGGTGAGCCAATTTATCACTTTATGCTTTGAAAAAAGAAAAGGCATTCTTGAATACCAGGAAAAATTACTGTATACAGTAGCACTTCATGTATTTAATTGTATTTTACAGCTTTCTATTGGGGAATCACAGACAGATCATAATGGAGATAAGGATACAATGTTATACCGCTGAATATATTCTTTACAAATGTCATGGAAAGAAAAGACAAAAAAAGTAATCTAAACATGATAAAGATTTCAACTTCAAAAATATATTTTAAAGCCACATAATTACCTACACTGAAAAATTAATATTGCAGCTGTGTAATGTATATTACCATGTAAAAGTTCTAATCATTTATAACAGTAACAGTGTCTATAATATTACATTTCTACACTTTGTATTGTATGGAATAATATTGAATTTGGGTAAATATACTACTTATGCTGCAAAATCAGTATTACTCAACAAACAACATGTATAAAAATGCTTAAACAACTTACATATATTTAAAATCTGAGCAATAGTTCTAAAAAGTTTCATTATCCTCACTAATACAACAGATTCATGTCTACACATATCTGGTAAAAAATTGGCCAAATGCATAAGAAATCACAGCCATATTTAAGACCTTTACGTTAAGTTTTAAAATACAAACAGGATTTCGTTTTGGAAACCCTTTATGAAAGTTGGATTTTACCATTATACTCTTGGCTGCAAAGGATCACTTGATATGTAAACTTTTATCTTTACATCGGCAAATAGTTCTATGATGAGCGAATATGTTTTATGTTTACGAGATGTACGTCAATAGAGAAATGACATGCCACTATGCTACTGATTTCAACTTGCTGAGTTGCAAGTGTAAGGTTAATATCATATAAACAAAAATGTTAAATGGGAACAAATGAAATCAATAACAATTATATGAAATTAACACCTTATCTGTATCAGTGACAAATTCTTATGTCACAACACTTCAGCCTTAATTTCTATAGTCTTCACAAACTATGAAATAATTTCTGTTTCATCCCACGCCATTTCTTGCAAGAAAAACAAGGACTTCAATGAAAATGAGAATATATAAGTAAATTGTGGGAAATTTAGCTGATTATAAGCTTTCCTACATCATCACATCACAATTTTGAGGCTTCAAAACTGTTAGATGAAGAAGAGATGTGTATCTGTACACAAATGAAAGAAATGGAATGAACAAATTCTATTGTAATTGGGGGGGGGGGTTTACAAACCATTTTTAGGAAATGTATCATTTACTTTAAAAAAACAGTAATGTCTTCAAATGGGTATCATGTGATGTTAAAATATTTTCAAACATGAGCCATGCATATGATTTATGCTTTTCTAAAATTAGTCACTAAACTGCTTTAGGAAACAAATTCCAAGCACATTCTACCATCAAAATCCTTTGCATTTTAAATACATGTTCCCATTTAGCATGCATCCATTGTATTATTTGCTAAATGGATGTGGTGTCCACATAAGTCATAACATCTCAGGAGGAAGATTATTTACACCTTGAGCACTATGGTCCAATAAAATTAAGGACCTTGACATAAGCTGTGGAAAATGTGGTTTATAGAGAAGTGGGGGGACCTGCCACGAAATGCTAACCTGTAATACAAGTTTAGAATAAAATGAAGTTAAAAGAAATAATTTTTGACATATAGCATATCAAGTAATTAGAGGTTTTACCAGTACCTCGGTGCCAAATTGCCACAAAATAAAAGACAAATCCTCAGATATAAATAAACTACAGTGCAGCAAGGTTGGCACACGAGTAGTGACAAATGTTGAGAAAGGATAATATGCTACAAAATCTTGAGATGAGAAGCATCCACCTGTATACTAATCAACCATGAAAAATAACTGCATAAAACTCCCTACTGATCGCACAAACAGTGTACTTACATTTCACAAAATAAACATGATGTATGCTCTTCAGTGCCAAAACAGGAAGCACATCAGAAAACATTATATTACTGCAGAAAAAACATATTTTATAAGTTAAAATAACTTCTACTATAAATAATTTGAAACAAGTTTTAACACATTCCAGTGTCCAGTTCTTACCCATATTCTTCATTAATGTTTTTTCAAGTTCCTCAGTACTTTATTGTAAGTGGTGAAAAATATTACTATGCACCCATTCAACAGATACTTCATACTCGTAAAATGCAAATGGTTCATAAAATCAGAGAAAGGACAGGATGGAAGGTTGGATGAATTTATCACAGGGAAATGGCATACACTTTCCACAACATGAGACAACTGTAAGATAACCTTACCCCCTCTTCAATGCAATAAAGAAAGTGGAATGGATTATAGTAACTCTTATCTGTAGGCGTTCCTATCTAGTTAAGAATCACATTTGTATATTTGTTGAACATTTATTACCATCACATTTACTGGTTGTGAATCTTCTCCAAGGGACTGAGTACCAGAATCACGTCTAGCACGCTTGTGAGAATGACCATCAATACTGACATCTTCATCAGAAAGACTATGAGAGCGTGCTGGCGGCTGCTGAAATGAGAGGCTCGAACTTGAAGTTGATCCCAAAGCTTCAAAGGGCCGTTGTGGAAGACTGTTTGATGAGGTTCCACAAGAGGAGTTTGAAAGTCCTGAGTCAGGAGCACTGGCAACATTTACTGCTTGGTTTGGAACAGTCACTTCACTGTTACCAGTTTCATTATTTGAGTCCTCTGCATTGCTAGCTGATGCCTGTTGTCCATATCCACTGTAAATAACAAAATTATAAAAGCAATGTGTATGCCAAGTGCTCGGTATGAAAAATTAAAAAAACCACTATTAAATCATACATAAAAAAATACTCAAGGAAGAAATGTGAAATACATTAAACCTCTCTGGATTTTAAAAAATACATGTAAGATTTACTGAATTTACTCAATGAACCCTCAGGGGGTTGCTAGTCCCCCATCGGGCACCTCCCCAGGTTGCGGATAGGGGAATGCTTCCCAGATATGGGTGGTACCGGGGAAATCAAATACCCGGGGCGGACAAAAACTAGCATAGTGGAGGGCAGCAGCGACCACTATTACCAACTTGAAGCGTAAAGGAAATGATCCTGGACCGGTTCGAGGCTGGATTACCACAAGCATGGCTGGAGCAGCTTTAATGGTTGTGGTACTGCGATGTGGAAAGCAAATGGAAAAACTACCACATTACTTTTTTCCAGGACAGCTTCTGCCCAACAGGAGCAGTCACAATATGCATGATGCTTTCTCCAGAGACAAAACAATCCGGAGGTAAACTATTCCTCCATTCGGATCTCCGGGCGAGGACTGTCTCGGACTGATTACAGGACCATCAC
>NW_019059840.1:340568-368133 GCF_000696155.1 Zootermopsis nevadensis | reverse complement strand
ATGAAGAAGAAACTAGTGAAGTGTTACGTATGGAGTGTCGCGCTGTATGGAGCAGAGACTTGGACACTCGGGAAGAAGGAACAGAAATACTTGGAGAGTTTTGAAATGTGGTGTTGGTGAAGGATAGAGAAGATCAGGTGGACGGATCGAGTGACCAACGAAGAAGTATTGAGGAGAGTCAACGAGCAAAGAAACATTCTGCAGGCGATTACACGAAGGAAAGCTAACTGGCTGGGACATATTATGAGAAGGAATGGATTACTGAGTGATATCACCGAAGGCCAGGTTGAAGGAAAGAGAGGACTAGGAAGAAGATTGATACAGCTAACCGACGATCTTAAACAAGGAAAGAAGATGACGTTCCAGGAATTAAAATGAGAAGCCGAGAATAGGGAAAACTGGAGAGCTCTGTTTGGGCAGAGCAATGGACAGAACACTGAATAATAATAATAAATAATAACTCAATGAAACTTGCATTGTTTGTGTAAAACACAATATTCAATACTTCATATCAACAGTTCCATCATCTTACAACCTTTATAATGCTGATGATGAGCAAACATTTTTCAGGTTTCTATAAATTCAATAATAGAAGCTGGGATAGCTCCGTCAGTAAAGTGACTAGCTACAGGCTGGATGACTGGGGTTCAATCCGACGAGGGCAGAGGATTTTTCCTCTATCCTTTGCATCCAGACAGGACTCCGGTACCCATTGGATAGAAGGCTGGGTGGGCCCCCCAGGGTAAAGCACGGCCGGCGCGTGATACTGACCACTTACCCCCATCTATTGCTGAGGCCAAGAAAAAGTAGGAGCTATACCTTCACTCCCCCCAAACGGCCTACATGGTGTGTAGTGGGATGGCTTTACTTCACTTCACTTTTATAAATTCAATAATAATAGTTCTGTAACCTTGCAACCTTTATAAATGTGAAAATAAAACAGCATTTTGTGACTTGTATAAATTCTCATCAAATTCTGTTTACACTGTACACTGTCAATAGTCAAAATTACAATGACTGTAGGAAAATGCCTATTACCAACCTATATCAGTTATACATTATCCTTATACCTATATGCACATACAGACATACACACAGACACCAAAGAGCCAAACACAAAATAAATAATGGCCAAAAAATATGCTTTTTAACCAATCTTAGAAGAATTCATAGTCTTACTAAAAGATATGTTGAAATGTGGCAACAAATTAATTATTCTAGATGTCACTTGTTTCAGGCAGCAAATCCAGTTAAAAGAAAACAAATATCAGAAGGCTTGAAATAAAAAAATCTTGAAAATGAGTATACAAAATACTTTTAGAAGGGTGGCAGGCCTGACTTACGGTGGTGGACCCCACATACTCTCTACTGTCTCTTCATCCTGTACAGGCAGAGGATCGTCTTCAGATGCATCATCCGGCTCGTCAAAACTGTTGAAATAATGGTCACACCACACAATTTAATAAATGATGGTCCATAAAATAATTAGTTCGAGTACGTAAAATTTCAGTCTACAATTATACAAATATAGCATATGTATGATTCTTCTTTTGCTATGGCTCTCCGGTCCAAATTCGGTCCATGGCATCCTCAATTCTCCTCTTCAGTTCGGTCCTCTGTTAGGTCCAACTGTCCAAGGCTTTGAGTGAGGTTTCGAAACATCTTCCTTTGTACGGTGCAAGGTTGGCAAGGGAGGCCCTACCAGTAGCTATGCTACCACCAGCATAGCTCTTGGGGTCACTGAGGTACTCAAGCCACACCACCATGACAAGGTGCATGTATATGTATGATTTCTGTATATAACTATAAAACATTGTGTACATACATAGCTTTAAAATACACTTATCTACTTACCTGCAATAACCTGATTTTCTTAACTGGCAAACAAATTCAGAACAATCATTAACATTGATGACTACGTCTGTTCCAGTTTCTTAATTATTTTTTTAAATTTAATATATTGGCAGTACGTTTCAACATTTTTTCTCTTATGTCAGCTATAATCACTACAGGCCAGCACATTCAAATGTTAATCTTTCAAACCATAGTTTAATAGAATCTCTAAAAGGTTAAATGCTTGTAGAAAAAAAAGTACATCACAGAACTTTTAAAATGTAATGAAATTTGAATGTTAACAATAATTGTTACTGACAGTCTTTAACTCAAGATATTCTGTCATCAGAGTATAAGTTACATGCAATAACAGCCAGCTACGAGTAGTAACTTACTTCTGATAATTCGTAAAAGGCACTGCCTGTTGAAAGGGCTGATCTTCTTTCTCAACACGAAATGCCAAACTTGTTTCACAAATTTCTGACACAAAATCACTTGCAGTAGGAGCAGTAGCTGTAAACAGAAGTACGTTACAATTTATAAGACAAAGTACTGAATAATTCCGTCCAATCTTTCTGAAACAATTACTGGTTTTAGAATAAGGCCCCTAATAAAAGAAAGAGAAAACTTTTTTTAAAAAAAATAGAAAATATAAACATTAGACACCTGTATACAGGCATGAATGAATTTAAGAAGGATTACCAACCTAAAGCTTGGTAAAAGATGACAACGGTGATCTGTTTGCAGATTCCAACACTAGTCTGAACAGGTACAAGAATTACTTTGACAACTATTGCTAGCAATGTCAAGCGGACTGAGCCATTAATACCTGAACCAAATACTTTTAATGATGAAACTACCATTGAAAAGGAAAACTGCCAGATACTGTTAAAATTCTGGCAGAAATGATCCAAGCTGGGGATAATACCTTGTATTCCGAGACACACGACCTTAATAAATCTATTTGGTATAGGGTAGAACTTTGAGAGTAGTAAAAGGAATCTATTCTGAACATATTCATAATATTTGTGCTGAAACTGGTTAGTATATTGGATGCAAAATATCGGCAACCCTCAAGTACATGAAAGTACGAGAAAGGAAGGAGAAAAAGTTTGTTTTTCCATACTTGTACTATGGCAGAACAATATTTCTCACACTTCCTCTAAACACTTACCCACATGTGTTTCCTCGAGTAGTGGAACACCACTGTATGGCGGTGGGGACTGATCTTCGAGACCAATATCTTCCTCAACGCTTTGGACAGGTTCTGCTACACAAATAATTTCCAGCTTTAATCACTTTTACATTTCCTCTTTGTTTTCAACTATATATTATTAATTAAAATATATAACAAATTAAATAGAGTAAGACACCAGTTCTTTGCACTAACGCCGGTTCAAGTTTCTCTCTTCCGAGAATAAAACAATCCTTTCAAATTGATCTAATAATTTAGCAATTAAACTTAATTATGCCATTAAACACTAAAGTTCCAGCGTTGCAAAATACAAACAAAAATGTATAATACATATTTATTGAAGGCTCTGAAGACAAATTCGTGTAAATGACTGTCTTATTTGGTGAATGAATAATAGACAAAATGTAAGTACAAAGCTTGAATGCCATAGAAAACAACAAGTTCACTATTTAGAAGTTGGTAATAAATCAATCTCAAGGTAGATGTAGTTCTTTCTTAGATCATTAACAATGCTGTTTCAACTGCACTGATTACATAGCATTATTAATGTGAAAACGAACATGTTTATGAAATTTGTAACAAACTGTAAATCAAGACTACATGTTTCAAAATACAATAAAGTGATTTTACTGGTTACTAAACAGTGAAGTGCATAAAAATGGCCTTAGGCTGAAATTCAAACCATAAACTGGATGTCATGATAACTGTGAAATATAAATACAATTAACAAGTTAACATTACCTTTCTTCCAGAATCTTCGGACAACAAAGAAAATTATGATGCAAATTAAAGCAAGTAGAATACCAACAGTAATGGAAACGGCTTGTATCCAGGGCATGCCTTGCGGTGATGCAGTAGGAATACAATGGCTTCTAACTTCCCCTTCTGTAAGAATTTCCTCTTCATATCTAGAAAAGAATGCAAAACTTATACAGCATTTATTTTATAGTTTAACGTTGCTTCTTTGGTAGCTCAGACTCTATAATGCCAAATGAGAGGATGACAGTAAATAATGAATTGGAAAGGATGTAGAAGAAAGTTGTCATGGCCTAATTTAAGGTATTATCCCAGCATTTGCCTGGAAAGATCGAGAAAAACCACAAAAAACCTCGGTCAGGATACCCGGTTTCCAGCTGAGATTTGAACCAGGGACCTCCAAAATACAAAGAAGGAGTGCTAATCACTCGACTATGATGTGGACAGAACTACCTCAGAATCATGTCCACTTGTGTGCTCTGGTATAAGTAGTGTTAAAATTTTGGCTTCTACTATCATGTAGTCAGACATCGCTAAAACTTGTTACTGCAAGCCTTTCTCCCTTGGAAAGACAAAGAAATTTGTAAAAATATTTTACAAGCATTTATCTGTGAAACATTAATAAATTATCAACCGTAAGATATTATAAATGACAGCCGACATGTTTTTACACAAACTTAAATAAAATGCTGATAAACATGTCTCATCCGACCGCAGAGAATTTTAGCTCTTACCTTTCCATGGGACAGGTAGGAAAATTTCTTTTTCCATCACATTCTGGTTCTGATAGTTTATAACTATAAAGAATATAGAGCTGAGGGATATATGAAGAGTACATTCCATTTCCAATATGGATCACTCACCCTGGTAGACATTCTCCACACTGCAGAGGCACCTTTGGACAGTTTGGGTACAGAGCTGGCTTCTGTCGATAGTAAACCTTACAATCTGTACAAGGTACACAGATTCCAGCCACCTTGTAGCAGTACTTATTTCTATCACATTCATGATCTGCTTCACACTGCAGGAAGAATGAAGTTCTTTTAACATACAACCTACTAAATAAAATTTTGTAACTAACATGAAACAATTAAACATTCCTTGACTGCTGGATTAATAAACAAAAGGCAAGTCAAACTCACAGCGCTTTTCAATGTTTTTCATTGCTTAACTCAGTTCTCAAATTAAACACAATGAGCAACGCTGAAGTCCCAATTTTAATAAATTATAAGTTTCAAATGCAAGTCAAAAAGGTGCTTGTGTACTGTTGTTTTGTATTTAAATGTAATGAAGTGGAAATGTGTTTCAGTGAAGTTCACATTTGCGTGTGCTTGTGGGAAATTTCTTCTTCCTGTGGCTCTACAACCCGGCGTGGGTCTTGGCCGCACTCCTTTTTCGGAGGTTTCTTAGTCACTGTGAGAAAATTGACAGATGAAAAATATATCTTAATCTTAAGCTTGGAAGTAATAAAAGTAAGTAATTATAAGTTTATAGTTTAGATGCGTCATGTTTGTGTTTAAAATTCAAATATATATTTATTATTCAAGTCTATACACAAACTTTTAAAATTGTTGATGTTAAAATTTAAAATTAATATTAATATTCTGCGCCATTCATCGTTATCTTGATGTTACAATATTGCGCTTAATACTACTACATGTTTCAATGTCATAGCATCATCTTCAGGTTTTTTATCTTTAAAACTACTCTATATTTATTAATGCAAGCTTTTCATTGATTGTAGATTGTAGATTACTGTCATAGAGTCTATGAACTGACATTCACCTGATCAGACGGGGACACACTGCACATCAAACTCTTGAATAATGAACAACTAACATAATATGCAACATAATATGCAAAATAATAATAAGATCAAAGGAACACCCACAACAGTAATCTACAATCTACAATCAATGAAACCTTGCATTAATAAATATAGAGTAGTTTTAAAGATAAAAAACCTGAAGATGATGCTATGACATTGAAACATGTAGTAGTATTAAGCGCAATATTGTAACATCGAGATAGCGATGAATGGCGCAGAATATTAATATTAATTTTAAATTTTAACATCAACAATTTAAAAGTTTGTATATAGACTTGAATAATAAATATATATTTGAAGTAATTATAACTTTCCCCACCGTTGTGGTGACCCTCAGAACAGTTATCTCTATTTTAAGCTACCCTTAGTAATTTTGAATTTGACATGCCTGATGTACATCAACAGACAACACAAGCAATGCAAGCGCAACTTCTACAGCTTAAACATAATTATTTCACATCTGATAGAAAGCAAGGAGGGACCGAGTTATCTCTACACATGTCATATCAATTTGCAGTCTTCTCTTCCCTCCCATGTGTCTATTTGTAATGATCATCCAGAGTTATGTTGCTTCCACTGTATCAACATAATAAAAGCTCATTTAAAATATATAAATAATTTGTATGCATGAGAGATCAAGTATGAGTCACTAACTTTGATGCTGATATAGAAAAATGCATGTTTCCTGCATCAAGAAACCAGGTTTGTCGGTTTATGAGTTTCTTGCACATCTTACGTGCATCTTTGGTAAAAAGGGAATGGATGTAATTTTTAAAAACACTTTTATCCTCCCATTTAAAGTTTTCTGACTAAAATTTTGTTTCCATTCTTATCTCTCCTCTATGTGTCACATGCCTACCTATCTCATCCTCTTCCACATGATCAACCAAACCTAACCTAACTTAACCTAACATTTGGTAAAGTGTACATATAAATTAAATTCATCATTTACATATTTTAACACAAGAACTGGAGGATACTATACGGAACACAGAACCACAAACACTGTACCTGACAGTATTAAAATACCGTGTTAATTATCTTTAAGAATGACAAAACTGTATTTACTTACAGACTGATAAACACCACTACCTCCCACAGGCTCCTGTTCAAACCAAAAAAACTTGTCTATAACAATGTTTAAATGTGTCAATTGCTGAAATTATAGAACATAAATAGAGAAATGTGACATTTGTCATAAAAATTTGGTATGGATGTTATGCCATGCGATTTCAAGCACGCAGCAAATGAAAAAACAGCGTGTGACACTGCCTGCGCACGTTAAACCCCAAACATCTTCAAGTGACTGGTGCACACATTGTGTTTATGGACACAAAGATACAAACACTTGACTGACAATCATAAAAAATGAAGTCACTAAAATACACTAGACCTGGGACAGAATGATTTGCTTTAGAATCAATTAGTTTCATATTATATACAGCACAGATTAATGATAAAAGAGAAAATGATATTACTGGCCAGATTACATTCAAAGTGACTTGAAATACTACATTTCCATTAGAACAAAACAACACTATCAGTAAGTTTTCTGTAAAGAATACAGCACATTAAACCATCAGTAACATTGCAGTGATATAAATTATCATGTAGAAATGAGACACGAAAATGATTACTTACTGTAATGGCAGTACCTGACACCGACACCGACACCATCACCACCATCATCATCGCCATCATCACTGAATATCCTTTACTTATCTTCTGTAAGAGAACAATTTAATGTTTTCGTAGATCATGCCCAATGGATTACAAAAGCATATTTATTGAAGATTTCTGTCTTCTGGGTTATTGCGCTGTGTAGTCTGGTCGATGTTTACCAACGTTACAGAGGTCATACTGCCTCCGTCATCAGGGCGATGAATATTCAGAATACCCAGAAGACAGAAATCTTCAACATGATCTTGATCACTCTAAATATGAAACGTCCCAAAACTCCTATTCACAGTAAGGTATTTGCTTACCTGTACATATTGAATGATTATGCTGTGTTTACATGAAAAACGACTTTCTTGTCAGTTTATGATGGTAAAAAAAATCAAAACTTTTCTCATAATGCACAATATTAATGTGCAAATTAAAATTAGGAAATAACGAAGGTTGATAGTTAATTAAACATTTTACTTCAATAAACTTTCGCTGATATACAGGCGATTTAAAACCTAAAGTATGAACCTTTCTATAAACAGAAGCATATTGAGGACACCAAAGAGGTACTAGAATACCAATTACGAAAATACAGCTCGTTCTTAAGTAGTCATTGCAGGCAGACTAGTTATATAAACCAAGGTGTTGCACCCCTACCCATCACAGATAAACATACGAATGTCACTGTCACGTCAAATAATATACATCGTAATCGAATGTCGCGGGTGAGTCATGGCATCAATCACAAAGGACCATAGATCGTTCGCACCCTAAATTGCCTACCGAATTAATCCCTCCTCATAGTTAAAAATTCGAGGCTCTCATGAAGATTGCAAAGGTTTGATACACAACCATGCCACCAATGTAAAGTATGTAAACTGCAGAATGGAAGCATCCGTTAAGTTAAATAATTTTTTTTGTATAGAACTACTTATCGCACACGACTATCTATTCCTTTATCACACCAATACATGGGAAATGGTATGAACATGTACAGTATAGTACTAAATGCTGATTTTTTTTTTACAATGTATCCATCTGATTTTGTATTTAATTGCGTTGTAATAGCAGGCCTAGAAAAGTGTAAAAAAAAACCTGCATGTAATCACTATCCATTTTGTCCTGCAGTCGCCATACACGAATGGACGGAAACTAGTGAGAGAAATTCTCAGTTTCGAAATAGTATTTTTGAAACATAACAATGCAATTACACAGCTATTACCAACTCGAAAGAGTGATCTGCATATACTGTGTTAGCCTGAAGGATCATATCACCCGAATGTTTGCATTAAGTTATTTCGTATAACTTAATGCTATACTGAGATTCATCATGTTTTGAAATCAATGCCTCTCATATAATAATCTTATAAAACAAAAGATGGCCTTGAGTACTCCTCAGTTTTGTTCAATGACAAACATGAAAAATGTATAAAAGTATTGTCGCTCTGCATTCTGCTTTAAGCATTCTCAAACAACTGAAAACTCGACATTACTATCACATCTAACTCGATGCAAAACACATAGAGGACAGGCTTGCTTTCCAGCACCATTAATCGAACCTGAAAATTTGCTTTATAGTATATTCTATTTGAACGTTTTCTGAAACATGAAGTTGGCTACCCAATTTCTTCTGTAGCCAATCTTATGGAAGTAAAGTCCTGTGTGCCCATGGTGATCTCACGTACGGTCTTCCTAGTTACTAGCATGACAAGGCAGAATCTGAGGTTTTCACGGCGGTGAGTCTGATGGTGGTGACAAAATGACCTCTGAAACGTTGGCAACCTTCCACCAGACTACACGAAGCAACCCAGAAGACAGCCATATTTACAATATCTTTGTTTCACAACTTCATACAAACCCTCACGATAGCAATTATAGAGGCAATAAAGAGCGCCATTTCAGAGGGTACGGCAGCTAATGAAAATAGTTCCTACTTTGAAGTAATTTTATTTGCTTCGCTCTATTCTTTATTTCAATACTTTTCTAGGGTTAAGTACACGATTCTAAGTATTCTTAATTAGTGTACTATTTATAATAAAAACACCAAAGTTACGAAAATATGTCTTTGTCTGGCAGCCATCTTAATTGTGGGCATCTCATGAGTTCTGATTATCACGGAAAAAATATATCCTACAAGGAATTCACAATTTATGAAGTGTATTACATGTGCACTCATTCTTCAAAGAAGAATGGTCGAAAATAAAAAGTATTCAATTCCAGTTGATGATGTTTCTGCCAGTCCTGTTTGCAGATAACATTGCAAAAGAAAGGAAATCAAGAGGTGAATAATGAGAGTTTGTTCTTTGTTAAACATTCTTCACGTAATAAAAACTGTTGTAGGAGTTAGCATGGGCCAATGTCTAAAAAAACTAAAATAAAGATTCCATACTTGGTTTAAATCCATTATGGTATGCCTTTCGCAGACATTAATATGAAAACTGCAAATTTTTGTTCAACACGAGATTAGGAAAGTATTGCTTGTGCACAAAAGTAATTTGTAATAAATGCAACATTAATTATGCAACTTGGTTACATCATCCGTACATCCCCTCTGGCATCTGGTGAGAAGTATAAACCCAGTGAGAGTTGCTCATTGGCGTAATAATACGGGAAGAACGATGATAATAGAACCCAGTATTTTTTTAATGTAATTTACCTTGCCGGTATTTGGTACAGCTAAAATAATCGAAAGGAAAAGTCTTTCTTGCGTTTCGGCCATGTCTTACTGTAGAAATGTGAACGACTTGAAAATTATAATTGCGCTACATTGCAAACAAATATACATTACGAAATCATTCATCACATGACAAAAGATGGTGTAACTTTTATTTGGAATTATTAAAAATAAATGTGGTAAAGAGTTATGACGTAATTAAATGACAAACGCATCATATCAGAGAATTAAATCACATTTTTATACAAATATGTTACGCATATTTTGTTCAAGCAATCTCTTCTGCTTCAGATACGAACTGAACTCCGGTTGGAATATTTATGATAAGCGTTAACATAAAGTAGGATATGAGGTGGTTGTCACGGCGGCGAGACCGATGATGGTTGTCTTTGTCTTGTAGAAGTTTACCAGCTTTTCAGAGGCCCTTGCAGCGTCCAACATCAGGGTGAGAGTTTTAATATTGTCCGGTTTCGAAACCAGAACACAAATCCAAATGTCTGTAATGGTATATTGGAGGGGGGCGACTAGCAATTCTGGAATTAACTGATCATATTTAGACACTTCTGTCGGCAGTACCAAAGTATTCGCCGACGATAAAATATAAAAAAATATGCAGGAACATTTTGTTTCATTTTATTTGCCTGGAAATATCGAATCGTACATTATCCCTTATCTGCAAGCTCTGTAAGCTGTAATTCGACTACATCCAATACAAAAGCATGACTCACCTGTTGACAAAACACACAACCTGACCAATTGAAGAAGTCCTGCTTTGCTATGTAAGAAACCTAGTGCATTGCGCAACTTTCAAACACCAATACTCCATTCGCAAAACCGTCAAAGATACCCTCTCAATCCCATGCAAAGAAATAAAATCACACTGTGAAATGTTATTAAAAACAGTAATCCCAAGCACGTAATTCACACCACAGGCAGTACCTCCTTTTCCTATCGTCGAAGCCGGGAATCCAGCAAAATACATTACTCGGCAATAATTACTGCAGTTACATTAAAACTTAATGGCCAACACTGTATCATAAAGCACACAAATAATCACTCACCTTATAATTCATTTCCAATACATACAAAACACGTTAATCGCGAGTTCAAAGCCGCACACCTTCCACACTCAACATCACAATGACAACTACCATGCTACGGACTAGAGACCTGTCGAAACTTGTTCAAACATAAGGTATTCGAACTCATTATAGGTTCTGCCATACTTGTATGAAATTAAATGGCGGCTCTATCTGTAGACTATGCTGCCATCTGTGATCATATACGAACTCAGTCGGTAATGTTTCTAGCGCTTCTAGTTGTTCTGTGAAAAATTTGGTTATCATAATGGTCTTGCCTTCTGGTACAGTGTGTGAAATTATGAAACTCTGATTGTCTGTGGTATTGGTACTAATGTTTTCCAGTATTGTTAATAATCATCTGCATTTTACAATCTTCTCAGGTTATAAGCCATATCACTTTGTTAAGGATATTGTGGAGGAAAGTTACAATGTATTTCTAAGTATGTTGTCATGTTACATATTTAGATCTGTAAGACGACATTTTGAATTTACATTAAAGAATTGACATGGCCAACAGCTCAAAGATATTATTAATGTTGGTCATTGTATGTTTCTCCAAAATGTTATCTGCAAGTGTCTCTCACAACCCAAAGTATAATATAACCATACTTGCCACCATGAGAACCTCAATATCAGACTTAACAATTCACTACTTGACTGCATTTACTTACCCCTTTTAGTAGAAAAAGCATTATGTGAGTTAAAATTGTACCAAACAACTATGAAAACTTTTTAGAGTACAGTGTCTATGAATATTAGTAACTTTGAATCTTTGTCCACAAATGGGAGGGTTTATGTTTAATCATATGGAAAAAGGAGAGGGAATTTAACTGTACATACACATTTAAGCCCATTAAGACAATGTTATTTAAATGGTATAAGGCAAACATTAAGAGGAATCTATAGCCATGGAAACTTTGTAAATTACTAATGATGCATTAATAGAAGGGCTAATAGAGCACTGTAACCTGAAATTCTTTACAATATCAAGTTGTATTTCAGAAAGGACAAACTACTGCTTTTCCAAACAAAAGCATATTTATTTGCAATATTTCTTCAAGTTAACATTGCACATATACAAAACACACTTTGAAACACCCATACTAATTTTTAAATCAGTCTTGATTATACACTCCATAAGGTAGACTTTTTTTGTGTACATACAATTACAAAATTCTTCTCAGTGTCATAAAGATAACAGACCTTTACATTAACAATCTGTGGCCCCAAATAAAAAAGTGTAACAGATGAATAACCTAATCCAGCCTGATTTATAACAACTGCTTTAACTGCATATACACCCTACTTTACAACATAACTCCACATAAAGAATGTTTAAGTAACAAATGGTTCTTGCCCCATCTGACAATATTCTTCACAAAGTTATTCTTGTTTCAAGCCCAAAGAATTTCTCACCATGACAAATGTATCAACGTACATATCTTCTTCCACACAGGACAAGGAAGACTGATGGAACTGTCAAAAGTATCCCAAATATACATGATTTGCTGAAAAAAAAAACCAACAACTTTAATGTCTATAACATAATTTACTAAAATTATTTCACCTTATCTCCTTCATGCTTAGCAACTACAAAATAATATGTGCTCAATTCTTTTAAAAACAGATTTTAATAAAATTAAGTATGCAAAAATTTAAACCCTTTGTTTACCAACTAATAACACAATTTCACTCACTGTATGTAAACAAAGGAACTCGAGGATTGTCATGGGTTCATCAAATTTCCCTAATGACATAGTTAAATAGAACTGCTGACCTGAAAATTCTTAAAATATATATGTAAGATCTAAAGCTTTCATAGACACTGATTGCAATGATGATTTCTCAGGAGATCGGCCATGTGAGAATGTTATCAACCCTTATGCTGTACATTATACTGCAAAATTCCACTTTAGTCCACTGTCTCTGCCTTCATTATCAGGGGCTGTGCATTCTGTATTTACAGCCAGACCTGAAGAGGCTGTATTCTGCCTCCATACTACACGGATAATTCAAAACTATTTAATTTGACATTAGTCATGTATGGTCCCTTAGTGTATGTTGTCTTACCAGAATGTGATGCTACAAATTTCCTTTTAAGGCTCACTGCAATATTTTACGTATCATGTAGTTCAAAATTCCACCATGTCGGAAGTATGTGAGGTCCACTTCTGTATCAAACCTGACGACCACCTGGAAACTCTTTCCGTTAACAAGCTGTAAAAACATGAAATACATAATGTTTGAGGCAAATCCCTAAAAATTAAAGTCCTTACACAATGATTCTTAACCCATAGGATACGTGCTCTTGGAGGAAGGGGGCAGATGGGCAAAAGCATTTTGAGACAAAAGTTATACACATTATTGTTTTTCTAATGTAAATGCTGTCTTAAAATTAATTCCGCATCTCAGAAACAATGCATTTGATATCAAACTAAAAAGCATTACTGACAATGTTATATAAAAATGTAAAAAAAATAAAAATTGCAGAAAGTTTCTGGTGATGGAGAATTTTGAAACCTGTGAAGAGGACAATAAAAGGTTTCCTGACACACAATATCATTAGTGAAGAACAACTATGAATTGCCTTCATTACCATCTCATGGAATAAATGTTATTAAATTACAGTCCAGAGTAAGACAAAGAAAGAAAAGAAACACTGATTCAAAGTAAAATGTAAAAGACCCGTAGTCTTTTCTTACCATCAGATAAACCACAGAATGTCTGACAATAAGGAACTGCTGTTATTAAACTTTAAATTCTAAACTTGATGGAAACTCACTAAGTTAAATATTCCATGGCTGGAATAATCTGAAACAAGTACAAACTTAGATTTCATCCTAGAGTAAACAGTAACTGTCTTACCTCAACTGTCAGCTCCTGCAGTGGACGGATATTTTCTGGAATTCTGATTGTGTATTTTTCCTTGCCTGTGAGGCCTAGTGATTCGGCATTCTGGCCTTCCAAGTACTGCAGAGGAACAATACCCATGCCTACTAGGTTAGACCTGTGGATACGCTCATAAGACTCTGCAATAACTGCTCGCAGACCCTGCAAAGAATTAAAGTTACCTTATTTAGATGGCTGCTTGGTTGTAAGAGCTTATCATTCCCTTTTAATTGTATGGTTGTAAATTTACTCTCTATATATTTACACTTTAAATATGTATATATAATGATATATTAAAAACAATTTTAATTCCTACACTGAATCACAAATGTGCACTAAGAAAACTCAGTTTACATTTGTGAAACTGACATTATATTTAAACTGAACTTTTATTTTTGGATTCATTTCTGACTGATTAATGAATGAATAAACAAATCCAAGGATAAATGTAAATATAAGGAGCAATGTATGGTGCATAAAAGCTAATTACAAATGTAAGATATAATCACCCAGTGTATTCACATCAACAACTTGTAATGGAGACAAATATATCAACAAAATTTGCAGGCAGTTTCGAGGTGAAGATGACCTCTCTATTATATATTAATTTTATATACTAGAATGTGAAACAGGAGATGGTTCAATGTATCACAAATAAGAAATTAGTTGTTCTAGAATATCTGAACATTTCTTATTACTAAATAAACTATATGAGGCTATTCTTTTCATCTATACAAGTGAATACTTACAAGAAGAAAAGGCCCTTTAGCTGCCCAATCTCTTGATGAACCTGATCCATAATCCTTTCCAACCAGTGCTATAAGTGGTACTTTTTCCTTCCTGTAACGCTCAGCAGCATCAAACACATCCATCTACAAACAAATTATCTGTTAAAATATACACATTTTCTCCAATGCATTTGTTCACTAATCTGTACACAACATAATCTCCAAAGTCTGAACCACTGTCCTCTACTAACTACTAAACTAACTAGATGGCTTACCGAACCTAAAGGTTCATCACCGAATTAACCAAAACCCTCCACCAGACCCTGTCCTGGGCCAACAAAATCCAGTCTCCTTCAACTCCTATCTCCCATAGATCCCGCCTGAGATTATCCTCCCATCTACGTCTAGGTCTTTCCAGCGGTCTCTTCCCCTCAGGCTGTTCCACGTTCCAAATCTCATATCCTTTTTCAATTGCCATGGTCGTGCCAAAGAGTCCGTCCTGGTCCGAGGCTTGGTTAATGTGTTTGTAACAATGCTTTTTTTTAAGGTGAAAGGTTGTTAGCCTTGCACCCAACCCCCAACCTGGAGGACCAGGGTATCACTCTTAGTCTGGCGCATCGCCTTAAACCTGTCTGCCTTGGGTGACCCTACCATGTGCCAAAGCTCCTCACCTGGCAAATTGCCTTCGACAAGGTTGTGATACCTTCGAGTAGGCCACTGTCCTCTACAGAAACCTTAAATGGAAAATTAACTAATAATGAGGAGTACAGGTACATTTCAGTGTATTTATGGGTTTCATGATTCTCAGAATAAACAGTGATTATTTCCCTAAACAGCATCAACCAACTGATCTTTGTAACGGAGAAGTGTTACGTTTTCACTGAGGTAAGAAGTGAAATTTTAAATATCATTCAGATGAACTCTGGTGGGAAAAATGGAACATAATTACAATTATGTAGTTTAATTACTGTCAGGATATTTTTACTGAAATCGTTAGTTTTTAATATAAATAAACCAAATGACCATGTGCAAGTATCGGAATATAAAAATAGAGACTGATTTCAACTGGCTTGGAACAGAGCGCAATAGCAGGCTCTTGTGAACATAACACTGAACGTCTGCAAGTAGGAATTTCTTGACCAACTGAATAACTATCAGCTTCTCCAGGAGCCCTGTTTTAATTATAAAAAGTTCCAGTTAACATGCTCTTATTGCACTAGTTTCTGTACATGTGATGAGAGAATCTCAATAAACCAGTTGTTTTATTCAGTTATTTATCGTCATTTTTGGAATGCATTCCATCATTCTGTACTACACAAATTTAACTCACCATTTCTCCTGACGGAATGTGAATTGTTTTTGGTCCAGCCTGTCCTACAAATTTGTTGACTAAGCGGATATTTGCAAATGTGCCACGTGCCATCACAGCATCGTTTCCTCTTCGTGAGCCATACGAGTTGAATTCACGTGGTGTCAACCTGAACGGAAATCAACTTTCAGAGATGCCTGAAGCCTGTTAAAAGATACTCAGCATATTCCCACGTTACAGATCAAATATTAACCAACAACTTCATTTACCGGTATACATATATAGATCAGTTTCAGTAAGCTGACTGAAATTTGTGGAAACTGTATGTATTGATGAGCATTATACAGTTTTCTTCAGAGGGAAAATATATTAATGTAAAGCTGCAGATCTTAGCGTTTTCTGATTCAAATATGAAGCACGAATGCCAACCATTTAACTGTGGTTTAGTATTCAAAGGTGAATAAAGTTCAATTCCCGACAAATGAAGATACATCCAACATGCACTACTGGTGTGGTGCATACCCTCTTGCTGCGAGATACCGAGCAGCTGGACTGTTGCGGGCAATGCTGCCAGCTGGGGAGATGTGATCGGTTGTGACGGAGTCACCTAAGTTCAGCAACACTCGGGCTTCTTCGATTGGTTCAATGTTAGGTAATTCCTAAGAAGGAACATTTTAAACACTGAGTAAAGAAAATATAAAGGATCAAATATGTGGGGTGATGAATATACTGACACGACAAAGCAAACAGAAGTTAATGCATTAAAGTTTATAACAAAGAGCATAGAGGATAAGAAGGCATATTCTCTATTTCACAAAAAAACTAAAGGTCTTTGTAACTCCTTAAACTACACCTGTTAAATGTTAATGATACAAATGTAAGTTAAATAATTTTCTCTCATTTGCGTAAGTACATTACTATTTCAGTTGCCCGACTTCCTCACTTTAACACAGATGAAATTTACATGGCTTCAAAAGTACTCATACATCTTGTTTTCATGTGTCGTAATGTCAAGATTACAACAACCCCCAAAAGCATTAAGAATTACATTTCGAGGCAATTTTTAATTTGCATATAAATATTCTCCGCATCAGTCATGATTGTGATGACATTTCTCAATCCTAATTTCAATCATCCATTCAAAGTCCAAGACCTTGCCCCACCATATATGCATACCTGCATTACATTTGCACTACAATTTTGAAAATAAGGCATCAAAGTAATGTAAATAAATATTAAAAATTTAATACGTACCTTTGTCATGGCTTCGAAGAATGGAGGGTTCTTAATATAGGTAGAGGATGGGTCCCATGGGTACAGTTTGCCTTCAGGTGCTTTTAGATTCGCCCAGTTGGAGCTCCCCGTCTCAATCTTGGCGTACACTTCACGGAACATCGCGGGGATAACATACTTCTGTTCTACATCGTGTATCTCGTTACGTAGGGGCCATATTTCATGGAGGAAAACTGGTTTGCCATCAGGTGAGTGTCCTGAAATGGAATATAAAACAAAGATGACAAATAACAAAGAGACCGTAAATCTGTTTCAATAGTACATTGGTCGGAACTATCTATTCTACTTGTCAATTACGAAGTCAAAAATGTTATTAGTTAACCTAGTTTCAATAAAGATCCAGGTTCAATTTGTGAACGTTCACACAAAAACTTCTATATTTTGATTATATAAATGTCTGTGAAAGTTTTTGAAACATAACTGTGACTATGGCTTTCTATAACGCTACAGTTTCCAAGATGGATGGACAGACATCTTGTTATAAGAATTCCAAAGATTTTCTACTCTAAAAGACGACCAATATTTCGCCTCTCCACTTCTAAGCCTTCCAAATTCAAGATTACAATAAAGACAAACAAAAGCTTGAAATAATACCAAGTGGCTCCTTCTCAAAATCGATATCCACTCGCCCAGCAATGGCATAAGCTATCACAAGGAGGGGCGAAGCGAGATAATTGGCTCGAGTATTGGGATGGATGCGGCCTTCAAAGTTGCGGTTCCCAGAGAGAACGCCGCAACACACAAGGTCATTCTGTAGAAAAAATAAACAAATCAACACCAGTGATTCCATTGTTTGACAGACCATTTAATTTATAAAACTGGAAAATCTTACAATACCATTAATAACCTCAATTTAATAACCGATATAATAAATCATCAAATAATAGTGAATTACATTCTCATTCAGAAACAAAGACCATTTTTATTGTAATTACATAAATAATATACAGCTGATTCCCACTTAATGGTACCTGCACCTTGTCGTGGTGGTGGTGGGGCTTGAGTACCTCAGCGACCCCAAGAGCTACTGGTAGGGCCTCCCTAGCCAGACTGTTCGAGGGGAAGAGCTCAGACTAAGACAGGTACTCTGGTCCTCCAGGTTGGGGGTTGGTCGCAAGGCTAACAACCTTTCACCGTAAAAAGGAAGTTGTTTCGAAACCTCGATCAAAGCCTCAGACAGACGGATCTGTCAGAGGACCGAATGGAAGAGGAGAATTGAGGAGGCCATGGACTGAATACAGACCGGAGAGCCATAGAAGAAGAAGAATATACAGCTGATAGATCTTACTATATTGGTGGATAGGGAGATCAAATGTTTACTTTTTACTTTACTGTGAATGTAGAATCTTTAATTTAAATTACCATTATCTTCTTTGTTTAATATGCCACCTCATTTTTGTACCAATAGACAGCTTTCTCATCAACTGACAAATATCTTTTTAGAGAGAATATGCATCATGAAGAATGACTACAGATCAAAATAAATGCAAATTTGATGTCCTTAAAATTAATATATTAGCAAATAAAAGGGAATGGAGACCGATGGGAAGAAGGATGAGAGGGAGACCACGGAAATGAAGGATAGATGACGTGGAGGAGGATGTGAGGACGATGGGAGTGAGGGGATGGAGAAGAACTGTGAACGATGGGACAGAATGGAAAAAACTCGTCGAAGAAGCTAAGACCCACATAGGGTTATAACACTACAAGAAGAAGACGCAAATAAAAGGACATACAGTCAGGCACATACTGTTATTACTCGATTATACGTCTGCTTATCCAGAAGAGAACGATGTATTCATGTGTTAGTTGAGAAATACTTTGAGTTTTAGTGGGAAGATGTCTGGAGGAATAAATGAAAGAAACTGCGCGATGGACGGAAGTTACCGTGTCAAGACAATGTTCATGATCACCTGGCTTTCTCTGTGCCACAGAAATGGTATTAGTGCCATAAGGTGCACATCACAAAACATCAAACTTTTTTTCCCTTACCTTTTCAATGGCTTCAGCGATGGATTCAGGCAGAGGGCCACTGTTCCCTATACAAGTCATGCATCCGTAACCAACGATATCAAAGCCCAGTGCCGTGAGGTAAGGGATGACACCACTTTCCTTCAAATAGTATGTGACGACTCCTGACCCCGGCGAGAGACTTGTCTTGATATAAGGCAGCACTGTTAATCCAGCATCTATGGCTTTCTTTGCAAGAAGTCCTACATTTACAAAAACAAATTTCGAATTTACTGATTAGAATTACGTCTTATTAGGTGATCAAACATTTCAAACACTGTAAGATTTGAGGTTTTCACAGCGGTGAGTATGAAGATTTCTGTCTTCTGGGTTATTGCGCTGTGTAGTCTGGTAGATGTTAACCAACGTTTCAGAGGTCATACTGCCTCCGTCATCACGCATCGCCCTGATGACGGAGGCAGCGCAACAACCCAGAAGACAGGAATCTTCATTTCAAACACTGTCTCTGCTTCCCAGACAATCAGCCACGTCAACGTTGAAGGCACTTGACTCGACACTAACAGGGCCGATTTCCCAAGAAATTTTACATTCATGTACCATGAAAGTTTTAAGTCTTGCCCAGAAGATGCCACTGCATTCAGTCACAGGGAAATCTTAAAACCTTACAAAGTTATTGATAAATTATAAACATTTAGTAACAAAGATAACAACTTATGTTAGTATACTGGACATTGTTTTTTGTATATAATTTCAGGTTTGGGGCGACAATTGCATTGAATTTTTTGTATTAAACGTTTCAGCAAATATTGAAACGTGCTCTCGCATGAAAATCGACATTATACACTGTACAACAGCCACAAAAACCTATGAACAAGAATAGACATTCCTTTAACTTCTCATTCCATGTTTATGCTGTGATGATTATGAAACATGGAGAAAAGTACATCTAATTGGGCATAAATGCCTGATTTTGCATAATAAACCACAATTTTCATTTTTGAAAGCTACGAAACTGTCCGAAAATGACAAAAATGGTTTAATTTCACTGACAATGTCAAACACCAAAGATACACGGGACTGTCAGTTCTAAATTTTGGCCAAAAAGGGTGTTTTAACATAAATAGAATGACAATAAAGAGATTTCAAACATACCTGCTCCAAGCATTACACTTGGGTTACTTGTATTGGTACAGGATGTAATGGCTGCTATGACCACTGAACCATGATGCAGTACATATTCACGACCCTCATGAATGAAAGAACCTGAGGCATTAAGTTTATCTTCTGGTAAACCAAATCCCTTGAATCCAATCTGAAACGCGGAAAAAGGAAGAATCCAAGGCATTAAGATCGAAGTGTACCGTAATAACATAAATGTTGGTATTTTATTATTTATTACCATGATGACATACGTACATGTAATGCATAGAGTACAACTCAGGTCAGATACAAAAGCTTCTAAAAAGTACTTTCATGCACACCGTAACAAACGTTCTGAAGAAGAATCGGCTCCATGGAGGTAGCTGGTTAGTGTTTGAGAACAGGGTGACAAACGTTCAAAACACATATTAATAACTGCATTATTTGAACAAATCTCTTTTTCATATGAAGTCTGAAGGAAATGTTCGGAATTTGGGAACTTGTTTTGTCAAACGCGAACGTTCACACCAAAAACTTAAATCTGAAAACAGTTTACTTCGTTATCGATTATCAATTTCGGTCTGTACGTTCGCGTTTTCAACATTTATTATACCACTGTTAACTTTACTTCGTTATCGATTATCAATTTCGATCTGTACGTTCGCGTTTGCAACATTTATTATACCACTGTTAATAGAAAAGTTTCAAACAACATTTTCAGTAACGCTATTTAAGCGTCGGTTGGGTTTAGGACTTGGTTACGTCATCGATATTAAACCACGCCTCATTTCTGGAACAGCAACGTGTCCAGCCAGACAAATATAGAAAGGGTGAAAGTACAGAAGTATGCTCTCTCATTAGAGAAACGTGACTCAGTAGAACTGAATAGATGACATCTGATAACGCACCAGAACACTAGTCCACACACACAGGCCATTATGCTGAATGAGACGCCATCCCCACATTAGCCTAGTGAAAAGAATTTTCGGAACAGTCTCTTCTTAAATGCCTCAACACAAAACCTTCTACGTCTGTACCAACCAAACAATTCATTTCCACAAATGACAAAAGGTACACTTGCCCCTTTGACCGCTATTAAACACGAATGTTACAAAAGTTCTTTTGTTTATAAATTTGAAAGGTATTACTCAGTGGGAATTCAGTCAGAAAGGGTCACTAAAATGGATTCTACTATGCTGGTCTACCAGGTTGTATCGTCGTGTGGTCTAGCCTTAAAAATGAAGGCAGTATGTTCCTCCGAAACGATGACGTTTGTAAATCCACAAGCCGGTGCAAGTCTGATGACCAACGTCGACATCTTCACCGCCCTCAGAAACTCAAATCTCATACAATAAAGACGCACCAGGCATTGTAACAAGTAGGATTTGAGGTTTTCACGGCAGTGAATACGAAGATGACCGTCTTCTGAGTTGTAGCGCAGTGTAGTCTGGTGGAAGTTTACCGATGCGCTGTTGATAGAGGCAGCAATCGCCTCTGAAACGTCGTTAAACTTCGACCACACTACAGAGTGTATGTAATGGGTGGATTTATTTGTGAACACTTTGTTTAATTTATGTGAAATCTTCATAATGCTATGAACTGTACTTGTATTATCGTGGATTATTATGACTTGTCGTCTGACCTATGGATCCATGGAATGTAACGTAGATTCCATGTACATACACGATGCCGTGAGAACCTTAAATCCTCCCCAATAAATATTGCTGACTTACGGTTCAGTCTTTCTGTGGAAATAAAACTCATTAACTTCAAGCAATAAATTTTAAAACTCAAAGACGCTATTGTATTTCTCACCGACTAATTGTCTAGTCCCGTTTTTACCTTCCGTCCTGGAAATATCTTTTCAGGCAGTTAAGTGAGGTAAGGAATAACGGGTAGAGCCACCAAAGGCGACCGGAATCGTTCAAGAGACAGCAGAAGACACCAGAATTTTTGCTGATTACACCAAAAACCCTACAAAGGGCAGTGTTTATTCATGCGTACTTTATACCTTCAAGAATGTCTTGAAGCAAAGTCTTAATAAAAAAAAAGGTCTTTTCTTTGTCGGTGCCTTTAGATTTCAAATTCGTAAATGACACTTTTTGGCATACAGGATTTTGGTAGGGAATCCTTCCCGAAAATGACCACTGGGCAGACCAAGAATGAGATGGACCTTAGGGAAGTGGGCTGCGAGGATGGCAAATGGATGGAGTTGGCTCAGGATCGTGGCCGGTGGTGGGCTTTGATGTTGTCGGGGTTCTGGTACCAGGGAGTTAGTTTAAATGACACTTTTTATAATTCGTTGTTCATCGGTTGTCTTATTAAAACACGTTGCTCAGTAGATGGTTCACTCAGAGGACGGGGTAAACTTGCATAAACGTACCCTCTCGTTACAGAGAAGTGATAATATGCAGGCATACTTCAGAGATATTGCGGGTTTGGTTCCAGACCACCGCAATAAAGCGAATCAAACGCATTTTTTGGTATCTCAGTGCATATAAAAGTTATGTTTAAACTATACTGTAGTCTATTAAGCGTGCAATAGCATTATGTCTAAAAAAACAATGCGAGAATTACCAAAATATGACGCAGAGACACGAAGTGAGCACATAATGTTGGAAAAATGGCGCCGATAGACTTGCTCGACGCAGGGTTGCCAAATCTTCAATTTGTAAAACAAAGCAATATCTGAGAAGCGAAATAAAACGAGGTATGCCTGTAACATGTAAGTTATTTTCAAAACTATCGAATGAGATCTAATCTTCGCACGGCGGTTAAGATGGCTGGCAATGTTACTGTTCTCTGTTGTGACGCCATACAGATTCGTAGGTAGGTTGCAACGTTTCGGAGAAACATACTGTCTCCATCTTCAAGGCCATGAAGATTTGTGTTGTACGATGGTCTACTTACGAATCTACACGGCGTCATAACCAAGAACATCAACAGTTACGTGCTGTATATCACTGGACGATAATTTTAAAAGCGATATCGCTGAACTTCGCGCGTGAGATGTTCATACTCCAATGCACGTTATCCAACGTATTAGTAACATGATCGTGCATCGCCTGTTGCTTATTGTTTCGGTGTGAATCCTGCCTTACAATCACGTAAAAAGCAGTTCTGTGGATATCCGGATACGATAAGTCAGATTTCTGTCTTCAGTGTTGTTGCGCTGTGTAGTCTGGTCGATGTTTACCAACGTTTCAGAGGTCGTACTGCCTCCGTCATCAGAGTATGAAGATTTCTGTTTTCTGGGTTGTTGCGCCGTGTAGTCTGGTCGATGTTTACCAACGTTTCAGAGGTCGTACTGCCTCCGTCATCAGAGTATGAAGATTTCTGTTTTCTGGGTTGTTGCGCCGTGTAGTCTGGTCGATGTTTACCAACGTTTCAGAGGTCGTACTGCCTCCGTCATCAGAGTATGAAGATTTCTGTTTTCTGGGTTGTTGCGCCGTGTAGTCTGGTCGATGTTTACCAACGTTTCAGAGGTCATCGCCCCGATGATGGAGGCAGTATGACCTTCGAAACGTTGGTTTACATCGACCAGACTACACAGCGCAAGAACCCAGAAGACAGAAATCTTCATACTAAGAATCGTCCTGATGACGGAGGCAGTATCACCTCTGAAACGTTGGTTAACATCGACCAGGCTGCACAGCGCAACAACCCAGAAGATAGAAATCTTCATACTCACGGCTGTGAAAACCTCAAATCTTACAAGATAAAAGTCAATCTATCTCTTTAAAACTAAAATCCTACATACGGTGCGATATACCAATTTAGTAACAAGTATGCTGAAGCTGAAAATTCCCCAACTTAATGCTTTGGGAAGTATCCCATAAGCTACAAGGGACAAAAGAGTTGTATCAAATACCGCATTGTTTGGTTATAAACAAAGACTTTCAGGCCTTTTGTTTACAAAGGCAAGGCAGGTTTTAAGATTTTCATGACTGTCTTAGGGGTTGTCTTGCCGTGTAATCTGGTAGAAGTTTACCGACGTTTCATAGGTCCTTGTGATGGCCTCATTAGGGCGATCGCAATCTTCGGACTCAAAGTCGTAAAACCTATCCGCCTATTATGATCATTTTTCGACCCTACATTAAACGTTTGTGCAAATACAGTAAAACCTCTCTAAGTTGACACTTGGGGTTCCACGAAAACGTGTCCAACTTACAGAGGTGTCCAAGATAGAGGGAAAGAAAAATCAGATTGTGGTCTAATGACAATATAATCTATTTACTTACGTAAACTAACTACTGTAAGCTTACTTGAATTAAGAATTAATGACATTAGTATTATTAATCATAACAATCTTTTGAAGCCCACTCCCATGCATTGCACATTACACCCCAGCCTCAATAACATTTTCTAAAGTTAATTCCACCAATTTTCGCTTCCCCATCGCAAAAAGAAAAATTCCATTTCCGTTAGCAGTCTGAACTCAAATGCGATATAGGGTATTATGGACACGTAAAATTATAGGATATTCGCCGGTTCCAATTAAAAGTGTCCAATATAAAGGGTGTCCAACTCGAGGGATTTTACTGTATATATAATCAAAAAAATCAGGCACAGGTCTACGGTTAGTGAAGTGGTATGGCGAAGATGGTAAGATGAAGGACGCCATTTTAAACGCTACCAAAGCGAAATGATACACGAAAATGTTGGTTTACAAAAGCAAATGCACGGCACCATCTAAAAAGGGTGCATCGCCTTGATGATGTATGCAGTAAACACCTCCGAAACGTCGGCCAATTTGTACGAGACTGCATGGGGGCAATATCGCATAAGGCTGTCATATTCAACGTTTCGGATGAACATACCACTTCTTTCTTGAGGGTAGAATGCACGAGAGCCAACTTCCACGTTTTGTGGCCTCGTATCAAATTCATTTCAGGCAACGGGCAATGTTTAAGATAATATTGATACAACGTGTGTATTTACTCACAGAAACCGAAGGCTGTCGGTAAGTCTTCCGGAGTTTATCTTAAGAACGGAAGATAAGAGAATAAATTCTATACAAATGAGAAATACGAAGCGATAGATCTGTTTGTAGTAATGATGAATCATCGTTCCTAAGACATAACGTTACCAATCCATGGCCAATAAACCAAACGTCTTGGTCGGATATCCAGACTACAGTTTTCCTCAGTCCCCCAGACAAATGCCGGAATAGTATCTTAAATTAGGCCACGACCGCTTCCTTCTACATTCATTTCATTCAATTATTCACAATCATCTCATTCGACGTTAAATAAATTATAAATAAATCAAACTTAAAACGGCGCAAATTCCATCAACTAATGCGTCACCCTTTTCAAAAATTCTATGTCAAAAACGACAGTAATTTATAGATAAGAAGCCACTACCCCGAAAAAATAGTAGACATTTGGGATATTTCAGGTTCTGACGGCGACAAGTGTGACGATGGTTTAATTCCTGGTTATTGCGCCGTGTAGACGTTTCAGAGGCGCTTACTGCCTCCATTATCAGAACGATGAGGTCCATCGCAAGGACCTCTGAAACGTTGGTAAACTTCTACCAAACTACACGGCGCTACAACCCAGATAACAGAAATCTTCAGGTGACAAACTAGCTCTCTGCAACTTTGCATACCTAGATGGCTTACCGAACCCGAAGGTTAATCACCGAATTAACCAAAGCCCTCCACCGGACCAACAAAATCCAGTCTCCTTCAACTCCTATCTCCCATAGATCCCGCCTGACATTATCCTCCCATCTACGTCTAGGTCTCCCCAGCGGTCTCTTCCCCTCAGGGTTCCCAACGCGTGGTTTAATCTGCACGTCTTCATAAAGGCAACCTCCTTTACGTGCTACTGCCGTTCTTAAATATTTAAAATTTGCTATATTCCTATACCAGATGAGCTATTTTCGTATTTTAATTCTGTCAAGGAAATAGTCTCTCGTCAAAAAAAAATCAATTTAAATTACCAAAAATAAGCGATAACTATTCAATGCGGCCAAAATTGAAAATAAAGATTTTAATAGAAAATGTATACTCCAACAAATTTTCTATTTCTGTACGCAAATTTTGTCACACCTGTACTTCCTGCATTATAACACAAGAACGCTACCTTCATAAACGGAAAAGTAAGGTCACAATAGACTATAAGTGCAAATATCTTGGACGCCTGAAAGGTTAAAAGGGATTCCTTGAAATAAGGCTGTAGACTACAACAGAATGTGAGGACTGGAGTCTGCTGGGTTATGAAGCCGTGTACAATTACCAACTGTAAACAAAGGAAATACGATCCCGCGACACGCATGTAACCACCAGCAAGTATTTCCAAAGTAAGTAGAGCCAGGGATTAACATGAACCATCATAAATTCAATCCGCACTGACCCAGATGAAAATCGTAAAAAAAACTTAATTTCATTCAGGCGCATTGATAGAGTGGAGTCTTATGCAAATGAAAGGACGACGTTAAACCACCACATAAGGAGTTACTAATTTACCCCCTTCATATATCAGGATTCCACATGAGAGGGGTAGTTTAGATTATCATTGCCCTGATGATGGAGGCAGCAAGGACCTCTGAAACGTCGGTAAACATACACCAGACTACACGGCGCTACAACCCAGAAGACAGACGGTGAGAATCTCAAATTCAACTTTCAATTAGCAAGCTCGTATTTCTATGGTTTCAGAGAAATACATTTCTTCTATTTCGTTATATTCGTCATGTCAAATGAGAGCGATATACCAAATCATGTATTTTGCGACTGTAACAAATTCTGTGTCCAATACACTTTTATCGCGAGCCGTATTATTTTCGAGATAATTAAACAGAAGTGATTTGTACGTTGCCACTTCACAACTTCACATCTGCTGGAAGGAATCTGATCAAATAATATCCAAAGTATTGAGATTTCCACATTCCCATATCGCCTGTTGTACACTGTTAATAACAATGAATCATAAGTCAGCATTCACCAATCGAATTATTATTATTATTTAGTGTTCTGTCTGACGACAGATCCATATGAACAGGATCCTTCCATCCTTTTCTCGGACTGGGACCTGTTCATATACGTTCTTGGCAGATGATCCACAAGTGGTTTGCCATTGCCTTCTTCTGTGTGTGAATGGGATGCCACGGAGAAACCGGGGAAGCCCCCGGAGGAAAACTCCGTGTTGCCTAGACCACGGCCTTGCCCAACACAAGTTATAAATTCGGGC
>NW_019059840.1:329079-340163 GCF_000696155.1 Zootermopsis nevadensis | reverse complement strand
TTTTTTTCTTAAACGAACCGAACTGCTCTATAGTATTTGTCGCTGGAATGTAAGTCGCCATTTTGAAAGACGTTGCTTCTGCACGGACAGACGGTCCAGATGAAAATATTCTTTCTGAATATTTTATATTTTGAAATGCACTCCCCGACTTCAGGAATGGTTACTGCAAATGGTCACTCCTCCCGGGTTCAAAGTTGTCCAATCAGCGACAGGTGACGACGTTGCAAGAAGCCAATAACCATTAGCAAGATCCTGGCCATTGTATGACCGCTCTAACTGTCCGAAGTATTATAACAGAAGACTCGAAATGAATACGGGGCAGTCCTATCGTGTGGAAAGACAAGACTTGTCATCGGACTTCGGACTCGATCAAGCAGCCACCGACCAGAAACCTACGCGCCGCCATACTGGAATACTTCTAAAGACCCGTTCTTCAAGAGCCTGAGCACTGCTGGTCCAACTTTTTCGTTTGCTCGATCTATAGACATTTGATAGGACTCCTTGGACGAGGGATCGGCTCATCGCAAGGCCTCTACCTGTACACAGGACAGACATCCATGGCTTGAGTGGGATTCGAACCCATGGTCCCAGTGCGCGGCACAAGACCCACGCGGCCACTGCAGACCCAAAACAAGTGCATGAAGTGTCCGAAATAACTCGACAGTGAAGACGGCAAGAGAACGCCAAGTGTACCACGAAGACGACTCCATTTTGTCAACCTCAACACCGGCCCAGTCTGTAGAGAAAATACTGGTAAGTTTCATCAAAATGTCTCTCGGAATATTGTAGGGGTGATTAAGTCGAGAAGAATGAGATGGACTGGGAATGTAGCGCGCATGGATCGGACAAGAGGTGTACACCGGGTATTGGTTGGGAAGCCTGTGGGGAAGAGACCGCTGGGGAGACCTAGACGTAGATGGGAGGATAATCTCAGGCGAGATCTACGGGAGATAGGAGCTGAAGGAGACTGGATTTTGTTGGCCCAGGACAGGGTCCGGTGGAAGGCTTTGGTTAATTCGGTGATGAACCTTTGGGTTCGGTAAGCCATCTAGTTAGTTATTAAATCTCAAAACGAGAGTGTGATGAACAAACTGACTGACTGATGATAATTTTTCTATAAGGAAGTTAACAGATCACCTAAGCTGAACAGAAACTACCTGTCCATTTTCGTCCGGTGATAATGCTCCTTGAGTATGTTCGAATTCTCTTAAAGCTTTATCATCAGATAGAAAATGTATCAGATCACTTGCTCTCCTTAACTGGTGCACTGAAGGAACCCTTGACGTCATTTGGATCATGTAAAAATTTGTGCCGAGCATATCTGCCGCCCAGTTGCAAGCACATTCTATTTTCCTATTTTTTTATTACGAAGTTTAATTACGAATGGATTTCAGTTCCTTTTAGCGCCCCTTCAACCATGGCTCCTGTAGGCGATTGCATACTTTGCTACCCTCCGGCACTCCACTGCGATGCTTCAAAATTGTGCCGCTCTAATGTCGCCGCCCAGGTACAATGCACCCATAGGGTGGCACGGCTCTGTGACTAGTAATCTTATTTGTAAAATGCATTGATTATCAACACCTATAGCTGACAGTGGAGCAAGTTGCCCGGTTGATGTCAAAACAGACTCATCACTGGGTGACTTCCTCCTCTGTCAGCTACAGAAAATAGAGAATTTGATATACATTTGGCTGCTATGTGAATGGATCTAGCTCAGTTTGGTGCAGCATTTGAAATCATCACTGGAATATGTCTGTTGCCCATGGCAGTCTAAAATCTTCCACGAGAATTCACTGACATGTCTTCGAGAGCTGTGTCAAAGATGAGGTCATATTGTACCATTACTAGGGCTATAAAAAATGTTCAAGCAAAATCCACACCAAACACAAAATTCGTTGTCCACAAAAAAATATTCGTTTCTGACTACACAAGAATTAAACTCCTTCATCGGCTACGTTCCTTTACATCAATCGTAATTCTTGATTATCATTTTTACAACTGAAAATAATAATAATAGCGATGAATTGTTTATAAAAATAATTTAAAGATTCCAAAATCGAACTAATACAAATCTTGTTATTAATGTCTTATTTGGGTAATGCATATTTACAATCCAACAATGCAATGAATATATATAGATAATGAGTTAGCATGCTCGACTTATCCTAGCCAAGTCAAGTGTTTCATTAATAAAGTCTTCTCGGGCTATCAGCCATGTTAGATGGCGATTAATCGCCGATGTTTCGAGGACCATCTCTGTCCTCATTTTTAAGGCTGTTGACTGTGTGGCGAACTAGTTCATGCTACGAGCCACACAGTCAACAGCCTTGAAAATGAGGACAGAGATGGTCCTCGAAACGTCGGCGATTAATCGCCATCCAACATGGCTGATAGCCCGAGAAGACTTTATTAATGAAAGCCGCCGTGAAAGCTTCACATCATATACAAATCCGGAAGTCTTTCATCAACTTCAATCGCAGCGAAAGCTTCACTTTATACATCAAAAGTTACACAAGTTTAAAGATCTATTACCGTACATAATTTCAGGATACTACTATTAAGTTCCGCTAATGTCACTCATAAGTTAATATTTTAAAAGTTAGTGACCCTGCCACATATATATTTTTCAAAATTCACCTTGAAACTACTAATTCACAATTTTTACCCCAAGGGAAAGGCATATTTACTTTCAGGCACATATTTTCCAAGCGTGTTCATTGTGATTTTACATTTCATCGACTCTAAATGACATGAAACCAGTACGCATCCCTTATAATCAATTTTAAAATTATCCTTCCATCTATGCCTATATCTTCCAAGTGGTTTTTATTCCATTTAGGTTTTCCGACCAAATCCATATTCTTGCCCCTTCAGCTGCTGACAAGAAGAGATAATATATTACGCAAATGTCTTTATTAGTTAATTTGCGTAACAGTTTTGATGGGTTACATAACTTTACTTATCTTGAACTACATATTTCAGGAACAGTAAAATCAATGTTGTGGATCTACAAGATAAGACAGAGACACAGGATCTACTCATCTCTTGTTGATGGTAAGTGTCTGGCTTAATAATAATAACCTGTGGCGTAACAGCCCTCTGAGAGCCAAGGCCGACTAACTGTCTGCTGGCCTCGCGTTCACATACCTAAGCAGAGGTGAACGATCATCCGACCAGATATAGGGTGACGTGTGGTCAGCACGACGAACCCCCAGCCATTGCTAGTTTTCCTGACCGGATTACGCTACCCATTGTAGCTTCCCAATTTCCTCACGATGCTGGGTTGGCACCAGTCCCATACACCAATCAAATCTCATGAGAAATTTCTTTCCCTGAGACTCGAACCAGCGCGCATTCCGTATCACCGGTCCGAAGTATGATGCCTCAGACCGTGTGGCTTCAGTATTTGTATATATGGCAAAGACAGTTATCAGGAACCTGATGAGCTTAAAAATCTGTACTTCTCCCCCAATATTGTCAGGGTGATTAAGTCGAGAAGAATGAGATGGACGGGGCATGTAGCGCGCATGGATGGGACAAGAGGTGTGCACCGGGTATTGGTTGGGAAGCCTGAGGGGAAGAGACCTCTGGAGAGACCTAGACGTAGATGGGAGGATAATGTCAGGCGGGATCTATGGGAGATAGGAGTCGAAGGAGACTGGATTTTGTTGGCCCAGGACAGGGACCGGTGGAGGGCTTTGGTTAATTCGGTGATGAACCTTTGGGTTCGGTAAGCCATGTAGTTAGTTAAATAAATGTTTTGACTTGTAATGCGGATGTTGAAGCCACCAAGGGTCTACTGAACACAATGGACGGCACTGGCTAATTCAGATGCAAATACGTATGAATCATTCTTTCCTGGTGTTGAGAAGATTGAAGCCATCACCGGGAAGGATGTTTCATGTGTTTTATGCCATTCATTCAACAACTGTATCACAATTTGTGGGATA
This sequence comes from Zootermopsis nevadensis, assembly GCF_000696155.1. The sequence continues at coordinate 336,213 of NW_019059840.1, read as the reverse complement.
CAAATTGCGTTGTGGAAGATAACCTATAATGGAAGTCCAGGACATACTTCCTCTTTAAAACTGAGAGATATGAAACTATCATGCAGAAGATACAGATATATACAAACAAAAGATTGGTTGAAGATTGCCGTCTTCTGGGTTGTTGCACCATGCATCTGGCTATTCAGGAAGAACTTCGCTCTGGTCATGAAAATAATTCAAGCCAATCACATCTGTAGGATGCAAACCGATTTGCAGAAGACGTCATTTAAACTAGGCAAACTTGTAGAATATATGTTCTACTTTAGTAATTAGAAACTTCGGATAGAAGATACTGGCTGATTCAGACTTGCGTACGTATGAAGCATTCTACCTTAGTGATGATAATGCTGGAGCCATCACCGGGGTGAATGTTTCACATGTTAACATGTCAATTCCGTTGTGGAAGACGTCTGCAGTCTAAACTAGAATGGAGGTCCCGTGAATATCCCTCTTCGTAAATGATGCACATTGTACAAAGAAGATACAAAAAGATGGAATCAACTGAACCAAACTTGTATACATATGAGGCATTCTTCCTTGGTGACGGGAAGATCAGAACCATCACCAAGAAGGATGTTGCATATGTTTCAAGCCTGTCATTCAATATGAGAATTTATGGGATGCAAATTGAGTAGCGGAAGGAGTTTTATGTAGTCTGAACTAGAGTGGACGCCTAGCATAGTCCTCTTTTAAGAGAAACTATGTACCATCGCGGACAAGAAATAGAACATGTCGACTGACTGAGACTTGCATATGTATAAGACATTCTGACTTGGTGATGATAAGATTGGGGCCATCACCGGGAAGAATGTTCTATATGTTTCAAGACTATCAGACGCAGAATTTGTGGGATTAAAGCTAAGATGTGGAAGATGTATGCAGTTTAAATTAAAATAAAAATTTGGTTTGTATTTGTCATGACTGAAAAAATTTGTGCTATCATGTAGAAGATACAAAATGAAGACATCAGTTGATTCAGACTTGTTATACGTATGAAGCATTCTGCCTCGGTGATGAGAGTAATGAAACCATCACCGGGACGATTGCTTCATGCGTTTCAAGGTACACATTCAACACGAGAATACGAGGCATGAAAATTCATCACAGAGAAGATAAGAGACATGGTTATCAGCCGATTCAGACTACACGTATGAAGCGCCCTACCTTGATGAGAAGACTCAAACCATTACTGAAAATACTGCTTAATATGTTTAAAGACACTTATTCAATATAAGGATCTACAGGATGCAAATTTAGTTGTGGAACATACATGAAGATTAAACTAGAATCGACTGATGAAAATCAAGACAATGGTCAAAGCAGACCTGTGAATAAAGCATTTGAGCTTCACTACGAAAAGATTGAACACATCATTTGAAAGGCTGTTTCATGTAACTGAAGTGACTCATTGAACTTGAGAATCTGTACGTTGAAAATTGAATCGTGGATAAAATCTTATGCAATTTAAATGACTGAAGGGAGATCTTGCATTCAATCCTACGTAACATTGAAACAACATAAAACTGATTTAGACTTGTTTACATGTGAATCATTCTATCTTGGTGATGAAAAAGTGACCATCACTGGGGAGATTGCTTCATATGCTTCAAGTCACTTACTCAATGTAAGAATTTGTTGGATGCAAATTCAACTGTAGAAGAAATTGGATACAGATTAAGCCAGATTGGTTTTCTGGTCAAATATCACAGAAGACAGAAACAACGCTTCAGTTAATCCGGACTCATATACGCACGTAACATTCTGCCCTGGTGGTGAGAATAATGGAACCGTCACCGGGACGAATGTTCCGTATGTTTTGAGTGAATCATTCAATTTGAGAATTTGCATAATTTATTTTTCTTCCGATTTCAATATGAGAACTATTTCCACTTGACGGTGTTATACTTAATTCTGAAACTCTCCTGTATTCTTAAAAACAAAAAGAAATTCAGGAGTATTTTATGTGAAATAATGTAGCATCCTATATCTCACCTGGATTGAAGAAACTCTGAAGGATTGAACAATATTTACAGCCTCTCATAATGTACAATACCATTACATTTGCTCTCACTTATCTGAGATCTAAGGTTCTCACAACTGTGAAGATTGTCTTCTGAATTATGACGTCATGTGGTCTTGTAAGTGGTTCAAGGGCGTTGTTCCTCTGAAACGCTGATAACCATCTACAAGACCATGAAGTGTCACAAACAGAAGACCACAATCAACACGCTTTCACTTAATTTCATTACCTGACATTAACTTCATCTTGTATTTTACTACTTTTCATTCAGATTAAAATAAAATTGAACGTAACTGTCTCATTCTTACCTTATTGGTCAGGCACTGCCGAAAATCTGTGGGCATGTCCACAACGGGAACACGGTCATGAGGTCGTTTCGGTCCACTGACAGAAGAAACTACAGTTGCCAAATCAAGGGTCACTACTTCTGAGAATACAGGATCCTCTGATTCATCCGTATAGTTTCTGAACATGCGCACTGATTTCAGGTACTCTTCCATTAAACGCACTTTGTTCTCAGACCGATCTGAAAATGCCAGTGTCAAAGTGTTACTTTTCTTTGCTCCATGTATGATCACAAACTAAAATCAAAGGTCTGATAATAATGCCAAGATTTTAAGATGCAAGTAGAATATACTTTCTTTATCCCTTTTATAAAATAAGGATAAAGTGAGAAAAAAAGGTGCTCATGTTTTATATTCTATACACTTTCTTTATCCCTTTTATAAAATAAGAACAAAGTGAGAAACAAAGGTGCTCACGTTTTATATTCTATATGTAAATAACCGTAAAACAAATGCATTAATTCTGACAGCATCAACGATATTCTTGTTTAGTTATTCCAGACACAAATTTAAATTTGCAAAGGTAATAAACAAGACTGAGTTGAGACACCCTTAATTTTTCCTTTCACAAAGACTGATATAAAAAACCGAGCAGTTTTGGGCATGAAACAAATGTAAATAACTGTCCTATATTTATTTATTATTTATTTAGTGTTCTGTCTGACGACAGGTCCACATGAACAGGATCCTTCCATCCTTTTCTCGGACTGGGACCTGTTCATATACGTTCTTGGCAGATGATCCAGAAGTGGTTTGCCATTGCCTTCTTCTGTGTGTGAATGGAGTAATTGTTGGGATGCCACGGAGAAACCGGGGAAGCCCCCGGAGGAAAACTCCGTGTTGCCTAGACCTCGGCCTTGCCCAACACAAGTTATAAATTCAGGCACCGCCGGGAATCGAACCCGAGACCCCAGGATTACAAGGCCAGCGTTCTAATCGCTAGACCACCGTCCTATAAGGCTGATTAATTAAAAACTTCGGAAAAGGATAACCTGGCACCACGAAGGTAGAAAGTGATCACCGTTACATTATTAAGAACTACTCACTTGTCTGACGGAGGTAAGCAAGACTATTCTTGTCTACAGGGAAGAAACCAACAGTAGCTCCATATTCTGGACACATGTTACTAATTGTGGCTCGGTCTGCAATTGATAATTCGGCTACGCCCGAGCCGAAGAATTCGACAAACTTGCCCACTACACCAAGCTGACGTAGATGCTATCAAACAATACAAACATAATTACATGAAATGATAATGCGACCTTAGTGTCGAAAACTTTAAACTGATCTAGCATGTCATGAAATTGCTTAAACTGAACAATGAAAAATTTAAAGAACAAATAGCCGACAAGTGAACTGTAATTTCCTTTTGCTAAACATTAATATTAACATTATTCACAAACTGAATGGTTTGTCTATGGCGGGGGGAGAGGAGGTGGCTGATAAACTGACAAATACTAGTTAGAATCTGAAGTTTCAACATAGATCATTAGGTAATTGCATTTACATCCTGTTTCATCTTCTCATCTCCCCAGTTTTACAAGCAGCAACTTTCCAAGAGGTTTCCATATGTACTTGTTGTGTCTCCCGCATCCAAGTTACATGTATGGCATAGCATAACTTCCTTGAGGACAGTATCCTAATAATGCTAGGGTATCTGCATAATCAAAACATTTCTTATGCATTCTAAAGTGTTTGCTGTCTTCATCTATAGGTCTTTATATTTTCATAAATAATTTGTTTTCAAAAACCACCAATTTAAATTCTACAGACAGCCATATATCACGTACGTTAAAATAATTTCTAATTAGCCTAATGTGCTTCATCACATCAAATAAAATTGATATATTATAATCAGTTTGGCCACGCAGAACATAGAAAGTTTTCCATTTCAGCAAACACTTCATTTACCACCTTCAGAGAGTGAATGCCTCGGGGCTGACCAGAAAATTAGACACCGATGTTTTAAAAAACTAAACTTAGTTATGTATTAGCTACGAGTTCAACTGCTGTTAAGTATAAAGACTTGGCGGAACATGGAATGCCAGGCGTCCTGCTAATTTTTTCAGTCTCAGACTTAGTACTTATTTCCCAATGATTGATTACCTTTGTAATAGTGAGAACAAGATCTGTAGATGTTGCATACTGATTCAGCTGTCCAGTAATCTTGTAGCCAACCACTTTGGGCAGTAACATTGATATCGCTTGACCTAGCATCACAGCCTCTGCTTCAATTCCTGTATCAAAACAACAACGAGAAACATGATGAAAAATATTACTGATTTTACTGGTACAACCACAATACATAACTTGAATGTTTGACAAAGGTCATGTACATTATTAATTACACTTCCGTGTACTTATATTTTCACTTTTCCAACATTTCACATACAAATACATATATAAATATAAAAACACTTTTCTATATGCATAACTTTCATTACCTTGATATCCAGAAATGACATAAGATTGTTTTGTTGAACTAATCTTGGTAATCTTAAATTTATCCAACCCTGCTTTCTAAGATACCCAACAGAAAAATCTTACCTCCAACACCCCAACCTAGCACACCCAAACCATTGATCATGGTGGTATGGGAGTCAGTACCCACAACCGAGTCCGGGTACAACACTCCTTCCGAGTCAAACACAACTCTGGCCAGATATTCCAAATTTACTTGATGTACAATGCCTGAACCTGGAGGGACAATCAGCATATTCTGGAAAGCTTTAGCACCCCACTGCAATAAAAATAAGCAACACCTTTCAAATTACAGAATCAAAGCAATTATATTCCAGGATAATTAACAGAAGCTTTATCTATTTGTCAGATCACACTTTCCAAGAAAATGCCAACACGTCTGTGGAACGACAATGAAACCAGAATATAACGGAGACTAAATACGCACAGTAACATTTGGTTCTCTAGCACAGTCGCTCGATCCACATAACAGAGCAGATTGTTGTGCAGGTAGGAGTTCACATGGAACCCACTTCCCACGCCACAGACGATCTCTTTGTTATTAGTTTGTTCATGGCTTCATTGAAAATAAAGTCAAGGAAATAGAAAAGAATGGAGCACTAGCAGAAAATTCAGATTACACGATTACGTGTACAATGGCAGGAACATCAAAGTTGAAACAAAAGTGTGATTTCTATAATACATCGCTTAGATTGTACAGGTCGGTATCTTTTGTATAATTGCACACAAACGTCTAAAAAACTGCAGTGTGCTCTTTTTTACCAAAAACAAAAACCCTGTTTTAATAATGTTACAATATGTCAGCTACAAAATGAGTGAGACAGTTCATCAGTAAAGGCTGCTACACAAAACACCGTTACATCCAAGGTATAAAACATTTTCTTGCTCAAAATGAAGAAGGAAATAAATATTTCCATGCTCAGTGTGGAGTCCTTCTGCATCTTGAAGGGACGGCACATCTTCAAAGAACACTAAAATTAAGATTTCTGTCTTCTGGGTTGTTGCGCTGTGTAGTCTGGTCGATGTTAACCAATGTTTCAGAAGTCATACTGCCTCTGTCTTCATCGCCCTGATGACGGAGGCAGTATGACCTCTGAAACGTCGATAAACATCGACCAGACTACACAGCGCAACAACCCAGAAGACAGAAATCATCATACTCACTGCTGTGAAAACCTCAAATCTTACAATACTAAAATTAGTAAAATGTTTGATTTTCCCCCGCTAAGTCATAATTTCCCTCTTCTGTCGGCCATCAATTTTCAGTGCAAGTGCACAGAAAAATAAGATCCAATGTTTGCGTAATTTTGTAGCCCAGCTTATCCTAGCAATACCGACACTTTCTTACTGGAAAAATTTTCTTATGCTGTAAAAACAAATACAGTGCTGTGATCCCTATAATCAGTTTAGTTATCATGAAGAATACAGCAAATTTACAAGCCATGAGTATATCCTCTTAGATGTGAGGAATGTAAAAGTTGGTACATATTTATTTTTAATGTATGCAACACTGGTGTTGCACATCCTACTATTTCGCAATCAAGTCAGATCCGAAAAGTTACTCACCTTTAAAAACATGAATCTCTCTTTGTTCCGTTCAAATTCCAAATCCTGATTCTTCTGTAAAGCATCTGGCCTAAGGGCATAAATAATACAAATACGTATGTAAAGGGCATATCCAAAATTGCAGGCAGATCTTGATGTGCCTGGGAAGATCTAGCTTAGCCCATTTGTTACGAGGAAACCACAAAAGCCAAAGTATGTAAATATATATAGGAGCTCTTTCAGCCGAAGTTTGCTTCTAATATAAGACATACAATCTGCCCATTACTACTTACCATTGTAATGGACAAAATAATTGCAGTAGAAATAGGAAGATAGAAATCCAAGAACCTTCATACAGACAAGTGAGGTACTACTAAGGCAGAATAAAGAAGAAAGGTTTGAAAATGAAGTCAATAAATGTAATAAAATCTAGAAAAGTTAAACTTAAAATTCATCTGGAATAAAAACATTCTCATCAGAATTAGAACAGCAGATAAAGCCATGCAAAAAATAAAATGTAATAGGAGCAGTCTCCGGTAAACTGAAAGAAATTACCTGGCAGTAAAATATCATCAAAAGGAAAAATTAAAGAGGAAACTACACAGAGGATCAAGAGCCAGGATATTTTACCACTAATACGAGATACAATTTGGAATAGATATATCACACAAAAGTTCCATTATGAAAGCATGGCATTTGGCAAGAAGGCGAAATTAAACATGT
>NW_019059840.1:306391-329054 GCF_000696155.1 Zootermopsis nevadensis | reverse complement strand
AACATCGACCAGACTACACAGCGCAACAACCCAGAAGACAGAAATCATCATACTCACTGCTGTGAAAACCTCAAATCTTACAATACTAAAATTAGTAAAATGTTTGATTTTCCCCCGCTAAGTCATAATTTCCCTCTTCTGTCGGCCATCAATTTTCAGTGCAAGTGCACAGAAAAATAAGATCCAATGTTTGCGTAATTTTGTAGCCCAGCTTATCCTAGCAATACCGACACTTTCTTACTGGAAAAATTTTCTTATGCTGTAAAAACAAATACAGTGCTGTGATCCCTATAATCAGTTTAGTTATCATGAAGAATACAGCAAATTTACAAGCCATGAGTATATCCTCTTAGATGTGAGGAATGTAAAAGTTGGTACATATTTATTTTTAATGTATGCAACACTGGTGTTGCACATCCTACTATTTCGCAATCAAGTCAGATCCGAAAAGTTACTCACCTTTAAAAACATGAATCTCTCTTTGTTCCGTTCAAATTCCAAATCCTGATTCTTCTGTAAAGCATCTGGCCTAAGGGCATAAATAATACAAATACGTATGTAAAGGGCATATCCAAAATTGCAGGCAGATCTTGATGTGCCTGGGAAGATCTAGCTTAGCCCATTTGTTACGAGGAAACCACAAAAGCCAAAGTATGTAAATATATATAGGAGCTCTTTCAGCCGAAGTTTGCTTCTAATATAAGACATACAATCTGCCCATTACTACTTACCATTGTAATGGACAAAATAATTGCAGTAGAAATAGGAAGATAGAAATCCAAGAACCTTCATACAGACAAGTGAGGTACTACTAAGGCAGAATAAAGAAGAAAGGTTTGAAAATGAAGTCAATAAATGTAATAAAATCTAGAAAAGTTAAACTTAAAATTCATCTGGAATAAAAACATTCTCATCAGAATTAGAACAGCAGATAAAGCCATGCAAAAAATAAAATGTAATAGGAGCAGTCTCCGGTAAACTGAAAGAAATTACCTGGCAGTAAAATATCATCAAAAGGAAAAATTAAAGAGGAAACTACACAGAGGATCAAGAGCCAGGATATTTTACCACTAATACGAGATACAATTTGGAATAGATATATCACACAAAAGTTCCATTATGAAAGCAAGGCATTTGGCAAGAAGGCGAAATTAAACATGTGGTATGCAGACGTGTTAAGCGCGAATGAAAATAAGACTTTGGCAAGAAGGCGAAATTAAACATGTATGCAGACGTGTTAAGCGCGAATAAAAATAAGATACCTTTGAGAACATGAAGATGCCACGTATTTAATAGACCAAGTTATGAAGAAACATAAAAGAGTGCACATAGGTGGTGGCCTGTTTAGATGACTATATGAGAAAGACTTCATCATAAGACAAACAACACCGGTGGAAGCGTCAATAGATGCTGATACAGTGACATGATAATTTTAACTTCTGATAAGAAAAACCCCAGTAAAGAAAAGAATATCACCCAAATATATTAAATTATCTACCTTTACATGGGCACTCTATGAATACTACTGATAACCAGAGATTCATGTTGCATGATTCGACTGCATGACAAAAAAACGATAATGAATATTTGAACGATTTCGGGTTTTACATGCATTTGATAATATTGTTTGTCTTAGATATTTACAGCAGAGTCTGAGGACAGCCACAGAAAATCTGGTCTTGATAAGCATTATAAGAAATAATCCCACAGACTTGCCAGATATATGCTAATATATAAATTTTGAAAAAGAAAAAAGCCTGTAACAGGAGAAAAATTACAAACCCATTACATAAAAAGCACAATATGTCAGATATTTGCAGAACCAACAGACATATTTTTATGTACAAAAGTCTCGTACTTTAAACAAAACGTGTATCTGATTAGTGCTCAGCTGTATTTAATCAATTTTGACAACATTTAGTGGAAAAAAGTCTGTGAAATTCTTTCCAATCATTTTATTAAGCCACTGACTGTGATGAGCTGTATCATGTACTGCAGAGCAAGTGTTTCTACAAGACATACCAAAAATCACAGAGTACTATCTGAAAATATTTGTTAGAAAAAAAATCAAAAATGTGTGTTATACGTCAATCATTCCTACTTTGAATATTGACATTCTGCAACCTGCCCATTCATGTCCAGATCTGGCCGATGTCTAGAATTGCCCATAACATACATATAAGTACAGATATTACTAAATAAAGTTAAATATGTAAACATAAACTTATTTACAGACCATAACCTCTAAAAATGTTATTCTTAGATACAAGAATTCATTTTTTCTCAGAATTTCTTTACTGCTGGTGACAGCAATACACTGCACCCAACCCATAAAGTAGGTATACCAACCTTACAGCAGTGCCGAGAATAAAAATGCCTTCATCAATGCTATCATATTATAGATTTTAGGACGTAGAAAATAATATTATTTCTAGAATAAGCATTCACTTAAATTTCTAATTAATTGCATCTGAAACTACATTTACTTAAATTGAAAGTATGTGAATAAATGTGTCTTACATGTATCTGTATTTGTTAAAAAAAGGCTTGTGAGAATTTGGATTTCAACACTTACGTCCGAACAAAGTCCACTTGTACTGAATGATCAATGACAAGATCGGATGGGCATACAGGATTGATGCGGTCAGGATCACCACCAAGTTTCTTTACTGCATCACGCATTGCTGCAAAGTCGACCACAGCTGGTACTCCTGTGAAGTCCTGAAAATTTACAGAATAAAGTTATCAGTAAATTGTATGAGGGATTATCCACAGATCTCAATTATGAAAACTATCACCATCCATAAGAAAGTTACAGACAAATAAAATGACAACTGAAATTCTTGTGAAGAGTCAAGACAGATAAGTTAGGGCAATGTAAAGCATTCTACTGAATCAGCACTGAGCAATGTTGCCACTTCACCTCTAGTCATAAAATCTAATATTGACATGCATGCCATAATTCTGTTTAATGCTGTCATGTTGCAATATGGGAGTCAGCATAGTTCTGTCAGTAGTGACTAGACTGTGGGCTGGATGACTGGGTTTCAATTCTGAGCAGGGCAGGATTTTTCTCTTTGTTACAATGTCCAGACTGACTCTAGGGCCCACCCAGCCTCGTATCTGACAGATACCATATTTATTTCCTATGGTGTTAAGTGACCAGAACATGAAGCTCACCACTCACTAATACCCAGTGCCATGCCTAAGTTAAGAATGTGTGGAGCTATACCTCCACTCCAACATGTCTGCAGTGTGTGGTGTACAGTAATGTACCAGGGATAACTTCGCCTTAATATAATATAATGTATTAATTTTAATTATACATTTTTGAAATTTAATACATGACACTGCATTACATTATTTCTAATCAGTTGCATGTAAATAAGTAGCACAATTAAGCCATCATAAATCACAGGAAGCAACACTATTAGTATCATTCAACATTTTAAAGTATGTAAAATAAACCCACTAAAAGCCGATTCACTCAAATGAATGAATGTTAAACAAGCTGAGTGTTGCTGGTATCAAAATAAAAAAGAAAAAGTTAGAGATCTTGAAACATAAGATTCATAATGTGGAACACACACACTTCAGAATCATTACTGCACATTTACCTGCAGGATAACTCTTGCAGGCTTGAAAGCAACTTCAACTCCCTCTGGTACTGCCTGACTCTTCTCCCAGTCCAAGATGGCTTCAACATCTTGCTCTTTCACTTGGAAGTTATCGCAATTTCTTACTGCTGACTCCAGTAGTACACGTATTGAAAATGGCAATTTATCTGCAAAAAGAATTTAAAAATTATAAGGAGTGACATAATTTGTACTCTCCATCAAATCCTATAGGGTGATTAAATCAAGGAAGGTAATATGGGAATGGCATGTAGCATGCATGGGTAAGATGAGAAATACATACACAACAGTAGGTTGTGGACCAAATTTATCTGGCTCAAGACAAGGATCCGTGGTGGGTTCTTGTGAACACAGCAATAAACCTTCAGGTTCCATAAAAAAAAGATATTCCTTGATTAGCTGAGAGTACCATCAGCTCCCATCTACATATCCTAAATTCACATCCAAATAACAGCATACACAGCAGAATGGCACTCCTCTGCCATAGCTTAAGCACTTAAACATTCCAATATACTATATGAAACATCCATTTAAGTTTTCACTCATCCAGTTCCATAAATAGCACCAAATTGTAATGTTTCATGGCAGAAACGGTCAAATGGTTTCTAATTCATCTAATTACAATAAACCATATATGTGAATTTGTAACCATTTGACCATTTCTTAGACACACACTTACCATAGCTAGATCCCAGACTTGGTAAGTCAAAGAATTTGTACTCTTTTCCATCTACTGATAATTTCTTCAGATGGCGAATATATACTGTATTTTCTGAAAAGTAATACAATATTAAAATTAAAATGTACTTTCATAATAAAATTTCAATACAATGAGGTTACAAATGTGGTAGGCAGAAAACTACGTATTTCTAATTACATGTAGACTACTCTACGACAACCTGATATGACACATTAAAACCAATAACATACTGTAAAGTTGGTTTACTACATAACAAACACTAAAGATTCTTACGAAAATAACGTTTATTTAAAAGAATTTTTACACCGACCTTCCATAGCCACAAATCGTATCGTCACGTATACGACCGTCTGTTTTAGGCACGCGGCCAGTGGTATCTTCCAGCACTTACTTATGCATGGAAATGACATAACCTCATTATGTAACATTTGATTTATTGCATATAATGTAATTAAACAATAACATAAGTTAAAATACGTATAAAAGATGTTAAAATAATTTTAAATTTAAGGGGGCGAATTATGAAGCAAAACAATGGTTAATGTGTAACGTTATACGAAATGCTCCATCCTCTCTGCCCTTCTTCTGACTTCCTTGCATAAATTAATTTCCATGTGCAGTAGAAGAAACTATTTTGTTTCCAATGGTGTCATAACACTTCGTGGCTGTTTTTCTTCTCATGTTTTATTTGCACAACCTTTATGTGCACATAGGTTATTGTCCATGTCCACTTTTGCTGCAGGTTGCGGAAAGAAGATTGGCGTTTGATTTCTTGAACATTGCAAATCAGGACGAATAATAAATAAGTCATGGCTTATTTACTATGTCGACATTCTGAGGTAGCCAAGAGAAACTCAAAACACTTTGCGATTCTGGGACCACAGACCTAACCTGCTCTAAGCACATGCATTTGTATTCGGATTCCTACTGTGTATTAACTAACCAATTCTTGTGATGTCTGTAATGACATTAAGAGACGGTGGTTTTCAGGAGTTGGATATTGCAAATTAACAATCCTGGATTCCACAGTACTGTGGAGCATTAATATTACTACCTTTACATTAGGGTAACTTAGTTAAAATCAGGAAAGAACGGAACTTGAATGTTATGACTGATGAGAGGTGTTATACATGATGATGGAGCACTTGTCAAAGTAAAACCTACTACAGAAGATAAAGGTGAAGCATTTAATCTACACAATGAGAAGATATTTCATATTTACCTTTTTATATGCATTGACATACTGGGTAATGAAGTATGGAGAATTAAAACATACACTGTATTCACATCCAGGAGAGTTAATGTAGAATTTGAAATGGGAAAGTAGCACAATGGAACAAGTTTCTTCCAAAGTTATTTAGACCCCCCCCATATCATTCCATCATTACTACATATTCACTTGATGTACCATTTGGAGCTTGGATGAGCCTGTTAACAGCTGCAGTGACATAGCCTCTCCCACCTTTCCAACAAGAACTAGGGCAGAAAGGTGAGCAAATCCATTTCTTCTATACTGAAATTATTATTAAATAATATAGATGATGTGATATGTTAAGATATTTGGTACCAAATTATAAAGATTGTAATAATATTTGCTTCTTGATATGTGCTACACATTTTTCATTTTAACATTAATATATTATCATCTTTATAACATACAGTTTTAAAAGAAACCTGAAAGAAATTAATACTGCAATATAGTATAACAAAACAAAAAAGAAATATGATACAAACAGCTGAAAGTAATAAAATAATCCACAGTTAACACACAACCTTGTGTAATGTGAATTGTATATAACACAGACAAAATAAAGTTATAACATATATTTGAACTATAACACAGACAAAATAAAGTTATAACATATCTTTGAACTATATTTTTTCTGCATTGTACTGAAATTAACTTATGAGAAAATAAATAAAATAATATAAATTGCCCTCATTTAATTGTATGCGGAATAGTTTACTCATACATACATACATCTTTATTACATTCCAACTCCACATCAGCTGTTGATGTTTGTTTTCTAAGTTTCAACTACATAGGCAGTATGTTCCTCTGAAATTTTGGTATCTGCTTTTAAGCCCATATGGCATTACAACCCAGAACACCAACACTGACATCCACTACCATTTGAAACCTCAAGTCTCTACTTCAGCTATTAATTTTTACAGCATGCTTAAAAATGGCTTACTCAAGCCAGAAATAAAATTACAAGTTCTTCCACAACTGACTCCCATCTGGAATTATCATTCACTTCCTGATAAGCAAGCAAAAGAGATTATTCTTACGTTTATAATATGTAGTGCATTCACATATGATTCTTGATAAAACAGCCAACAGTACTAGAATTCATGGCAGTACAAATTCTTAAAAGTTCCAAATCTTGTAACAGACATCTTCATAATGAATTGTGCAAAGAACTGAACATGGTTGTATCTAAAAAAATATACTTCAGTGGTAACTAAAACCAAGAGTTATTCCATTAAAAGGAAAATTAATAAAATAAAAGTTGTCATACTCCATGCTTCCTTTGTCATGTTCTCCAGTTTCCAGTAGTCGAGCAATTGAATCAGTATGTTTCCAAAATGTATAACGCACTTATATTGAAAACTATCAGATGACAAAGAATAGTGGATGAATATCAGTTTAATAAGTATATACATTTGGTTCAGACATAACCTCAAGGCATACATATCGAAACCAAACACTGCAAACACTGAAAGCATTAAATATACAAAATGACGTGTCATAAAATCTTACAGGTAACTTAAAATTTTTAATATGCTATAATGCTTATATAGTAATAGTGTAATTCAATACAAAGCTTTTTTTTGCACACTACCAGCTACAAATAGTTGCATTCTATTGGAAAATGTCAAGAGACTGATCACTATTTACATTTATTGTATTAAGAATGGTCATAATAAATATGGGGTTCATATCAACAATGTGTTACATTTTTTGCACTTAACCACAGCCTTTCAATGCATCTGTTACATCCTTATTCACTCTAGTCAAAATATAGAATATTCCCATACACATAAAAAAGCTAAAATGGATTTACTCCAAAGCCAGATCAGAGATAAAGCCTCTAACCTAGGACCAAGGGTATGATAATTCACTGTGTGGTAAGGATTATCGCATACTTGATGTGGTGGTGGTAGCTGAGTGTAGAGCAATGGTGGAATGATGACTGATACAGGGAAAATGAAAAACTCATGACAAAAATCTACTCCAGTGTCACTTCATTCTTCACGAAACTTTTTGAAAATAGGTCTCTGTACCAAGATGCTTCTAGCTACCTGAATTGTGGTACAACCAAATTAGGGTATGCCCTACTTTATGCTATTGCAGCCTGACATTTTTAAATTATAATCTTAGAACATGTACTATCCTGAAAAAAACCAGTTATTACTCTGAACAAATCTATCTTTATTTTTTTTATTTTTTGGAAATACTGGTCTAACACAATTAATAAGACATAATATCATAAAGCCGGCCGCAGTAGCCACTTAGTTTGAGGCATGATCCTCATGCGCCTGACTGCTGCGACCGTGGGTTCAAGTCCCACTCAAGGCATGGATGTTTGTCCGCTACCAACCCACACTGGCCAGTGTGGTAGTGTATGGCTAAAAATCCCCAAATGGGAGACCTATGTCCAATAGTGGACACTGAGAAGTTGAAGGGAAAAAAAATATCATAAAACCTAAATATGAATGCACATCCTGTACACATCAAACTGACATGGATTAGCATTTATAAAAATTAAACAATCATTTAGTCACAAGCATATTTAGTGCACAGATTGTAGAAGATTCACATGAAAGAGTAAACTTTTAAATATAATAGAACATATATCAACTTTTCAATAGTTCACAAGGGCATACATAATATTATCACCTTCTAGCAATGGAACTAAATTTAGTACAAGTTACATAATGTACTGTCAAACTTTCCACGTTATTTACCTTCCAGATGGTCCCCCAGGGTCAGGGCTGCCCACTGGCCTGGTAACCTATCTATAGAAAAAAAGTTGACAGTGGAACCACGGTTCCGGAGAATCTGACGTAAATACATCTCTGTAATGTAATGAAATGTAATAATTCTTATATAAGATAAGTACTTTTGATATTCTAAAACGTTTTTACCAGCACAAAATTATCTAGTCTACGACACTTCTTCTACAAGCGATTCACAGCTCAGCTCTTTCCGCAATAACAAAAGCGTATTGTTGACAGCAGTAATGTAAAAAGCTGACCATTGTTGTTGGTACATATTTACACATTGTTGATATGGATCTTTCACATTTTCATTACGCATCTTCGTTACGCTTTTTTTGCCAAATGACCCTTCCGTATAGATGTATTTACGTCAAAAAATAAAATATCTGTAAGGCTAAACCGGACCCACTGGAAAGGTAGTATGGTCAATTTTAGCCTAAGAGATGATCACAATGGTTCAAACATCATTTGAAAGAAAAAGGCCTACCCTAATTCCATACTTAATGTATCATATATTCAGTCACCTGTCCATAAATATTTTAACATAGATGACAAAAAATGCAACAGTATTGCAATTTTTGTTTATTGATCAATGTAACACATAGTGAAAACACTTTACTAATTCTGCTATTAAACTCCACAATGCATTAACACTACAAATCATCAGTTGATAGAACCAGCTACCATCGTATATAATCACGGTACTCCTCAATGATACTCATTCGCTTGATAGTCTCATAACCCAAGATGATGGCAAAGCTGAAACAAGCTGATTGTACTAGACGAGCTGACAGGCCCTTGGTGAACATTCGTAATCGCTCCTCTGACCACAAGATGTGGAATGTCCTCTGCATAGAGCCCAAACGCTGAACCTGTCATATTATGAGGTAAATTATATGAAAGCAGATATACACAAACAAATTTAATGCATTAACACAAGCTCCGAAAGTGTATTCTGTACTGGAATACAAATAATACCCTCATGCATTCTTTGCAATGTGCATTTAGAAGTATCAAAACTTTCTTGTTTGGTAGTTCCCACTTTGGCCACCACATTGCAGCAACTCATGTCTACCTCACGACTTTCCTCATCTGTGATTTTGTTATCACTGCTCATAGGACATTCAAAAGTATAATTTTGAGGTCATGTAGAAATTCCCAGAAAAGTAAGTATATATCTGTTCTGGCTGGAATGATTACCAAAACATTAATTACAGACCAGAGATTGGCAGACCAAGGCAAAGATGGAGCTGAAGTTCAGAACAGATTATGAACCTAATCCCTGAAGAGAGATTATGAAGACCAGATGAAGTTCAAATGCTCTTACACTGTACAAGCAAATGTCTGGTATGTAGATGATGTGAACAGAATTTAAAAACAGTGTTACCTGCAGTCTTGCTCGAATAATGTCCAATGGATTGGTAATTAATGTTGTTGTGAAGCCACCAAGAGTTCCAGCCATGCACTGGATGAATAAATGTGACACCCAGTTAGGAAGTACTGCATGCAAGTGATCTGGAAAAAACAGAATACACTAGAAATTCATTATAGCTTATCATTTAAATATAATTTTATTTCAATATATAAACATTATAAGTTCAGTTAATAAATGGATTTTGCTTGGTTATATTACTTCTTATAAAATAAATTCAGTATAATATTAATTTGATGTACATGCACACACGCACACACACAAACTCCATGGACAAGATCCTATCCTCTGCTAGATGAATGTAGTCTACAAACTACAGCTCTGTTCATATGCATATATACAGTGAAACCTCTATCCATCGTTCCCGGAACTATCGTTTTCCCGGATGCATCGTCCGTTTTGTTCGGTCCCGGATACATCCCATATAAAATAATGTTACATTTTCCCGCTTCTATCGTTCCTCGAACTATCGTTTTATCGCATCGATCGTTCAAAAATCTTAGTCCCGGCCCACAATTTTCCCGCAATGATCGTTTCTGAGAATTTAAAATGCTGGGTTTTGAGATAAATTAATACCGAACGACGCACAATGTTTTTGGAATAAACAGTAGCGGTAACCTGTTATGTCGCCCAACCAGCACAGATTCTTTTGGAATGAGGGGTCAGCGGTGCAGGGGTGATAGTTGGAGTGAATGGCGGGGCCCATTGTCAGGAATTTTACGATTTTAATTTGGGTGCACTCATATTTCGTTCCAGCGATGCCAGATGGCATGTGCAGTGTGAATTTCTTCACAAATGCTTTTATTATAAGTACAAAGGAAAGGCGAGCGAAACTTTTTCATTCTTCTGGTTCATATCGTGTCTTCTACAGCTACGTTTCGTTGAGTTCGGCAGTAATAGTACTTCCATTTTTCCTGTTATAGTCCGCGAAGGTTGAGGGAGCGGTGAGGAAGAGGGAGAAACGACGAATGCGAGCCCGAACTTTGCCGAGGTTTGCCGAAGCACACGCTGCATTGGCAAAAGTGAAGTCGTTCTTTTATGCGCATAATATTAGTGAACGTGACGAAGAAAGCATTTTGAACGTGGAAAGGGCTCTGTTTGGCCTAAAACGTAAAGTTTCGACAAACCAGTTGTCCATTAAAGACTTTTTTGGTAAAAAGAAGTAACTTTGAAACAGAAACATTGTTTGTTTTTTTAAATTTTTTAATGCTTTCCCGCATCTATCGTTTTCCCGCATTCATCGTTTTTATTTCCCACCCCCGCCGAAAACGATGCATCGAGGTTTCACTGTATATATATACTTCCCCTGAAACTTCAAGTGGGGGGGATGTGTTTGCTGATGACAATAATAGGCCAGTACAAGTAAGAGTTTGGATACATTCATTATGAAGCAAATATTGGGATAAAATAAGCAAAAAGCATATTTACCAATAACAAAGAGAGGGTTAAGGTAACATTCCACATCCAGTTCTGTAATATAGGGCAATTAATTCTGTATTAAGTCAGTATTAAACAAAGAAACAAAATAAGTTAGTCCTGTCTCCAAAAGACTTGATGCTAAATGAAACTGTATATTTCTATTGGTCACTGTTCACTGCATTACCTCCTTGACTTGTTTTTGTGTAGTATTTACCTTGATACAGATCATAAAAGGCCCACCATAGGGCAGAATTTGGTACATAGGCGCATAATGAAGCAACGTAGCCTCTGTAGAAACCTCGCACACCGTCATGTAAATATATTTGTCGTGCTATATCTGTAGTCACCTGGAGACGTGAACGGGCTGGATCAAGTGATATGCCCAGTGGATTCAGCATCACCTGAAAATATATATTTTGAAAATAATGATAATCAAAATATGACTATACATAAATGTATATTAATGGCACAGAATTACAGTCAAAGTTGGTTATAACGTCATCCACAGAACCAGAGAAATTATGTCGTTGTGCACCTAGAAGCATGGTGAAGTTTCCAAACTTAATATTCACTTATGAATAACATTCATGTATGTTTCTCTAAGACAATCTTCTGATATTAGATAAATTATTGCTAAAATGTGACCCTTCATTCATTGCAGTCACCCTGAGTAATGTTACCACAGCACACTGTTCTTCCTCTGCCAAGATTCACTGCTGTCCTTCAAGGATTACATTCATCCTTAATATAAACCAAGAGAACGATGTGAAAAGAAGAGTGGCTGTAGAACAAGAACACCATTCTCTGCAAGAAAAACTTATGAATGAAAAGAAATACAACTACCTTGTTCTCTTTTCCAAGAACCATTAGGTGCTGACTGAGCACATCAAATGGGACAACAATAGTCTGCCCTACGAGTGATGCACATCCTCCAGCTACAAGAGATTTCATCCTTGTGTCAGCATCATAGCGGGTCAATACATGTCGTACACCTTCATACGTTGAGATGTAGAATACTCCAGACACAATTTGGAATGTGCTCACCCAGAAACCACGATATAACCCTGATGCTCCCTCATATCGGTAAATCTTGCTCCATGCATCAATCATACCTAACATAAAAATGAAACCAATGCAATGTGAAACAATAATATTAGTAATGTGAACTCTACTGACATAAAGTTCAGCCATTTGATTACTAAACCCTTGATAGAGGCTATAGTGTATCACCTCTCCAGGAATATCCCAATCTGCAATTTATACATTTTTTTTTTTACTTTTTTTTAATGAGTTCTATATGGTCAATAAAAAAATTACAGTGGAACCACGGTTCCGGAGAATTTGACGTAAATATGTCTATACGGAAAGGAGTTTATATAGTGGCTTTATTCTAAATATTTTCTTTATACACACTTTACAATTGATTAAAGTCTGAGTAAGACAGTACTGCCTACCTTGAATTAGTTACGCTTAAGATGGGTCTGTGGTAGCTGAAATATGTTATAAAATTTGTACATTTTAGAGTATCAACATATCGTGCTAACACCATATCTATAAAAGATTTTGATCTAGTAGTACTACACTGAGGATTTGACATCAACATTAAGCCAAACGTTTCTTCCATAAATGTGACAAAGCTTTGATTTTCCTCCTTCTTTAAAACAATGTTAAAATCTCCTGTCAATATTATCGGCATTGTATTAGGATTTTCTGTGGCCATAACTGAAAACATCTTTGTTGATATTTCCTAGGTAACCATGTTACACATTTTCCTGTCACTTTTTCGTTACAATTTTTTGCGGAATGACCCTTCAATATAGACATATTTACGTCAAAAAACTGTGCATACTCTACCACATTTTCACCAACATATGAAAGTATGTGTGTGTGTGTGCTTCTTTTAACATATGAGTCAGTGAACTACAAAATACTCCCCAGTTGGAGGATTAACATTATACATGATTTGCTGTTATCATTGCCTTTTCATGAACTGGTCCAAAATTGATCCATTTCAACTCCACTTTCCAAGTACTGCTTGCAAATTTTTAAATACAACTCTCAACTTCTACTGAGACACTGAGATCGCAATGGCAAAAACCACTAATCATGCAGAACATAATTTATGTGTGAATCAGAATGCTGATATACCAGTATTATGACAAGTCTACCGAAGTTATAAAAAACCTATCACCTCAGAACCCATGACTGTATTTCAAAACATTACTCAAGACTGCAGTTCTCAACATGCAAAACAAACCTGACCTTGAGTAACGTTCAGGAAGACAGAAGTTAATGTGGTGTCTTCATACTTTAAAATCAATTTAAATTGAAGAAGTAAAATGTCATCGCAAAACTCCAAAAATCTAACTGAATTCTTCCTGAGAATCTTACCAGTTAAATATTTTAGTTCATGACTACTTGCTTACCTTTGTACATCTGATCATGTCTTTGCACTTGCAGTCTGGTCTTGATAACAGTTAAAGGATAGAGCACACATCGAACTGAAAATGTACTAAGCATACTCAGGGGGAAAAACTTGCTTTTGTCCATCATATCCCATTCAATTGTTCGAATAAACTGTGGAGACTCCACAGCGGTTGTCATGCTTAAAGCTTAACCTTTATCATCAGTCGGTAACATCTCATTACGTCATGAACTCCAACTTGCTTCATAAGCAGCAAATGTTGGTAATGTCAGCATAATTGTTGTGTCTAAATAAAAAATGTCCATGTACCCTTTCCTGTAAAGTGAACAAAGATGCCTCAAAATATAACTCGTAACGTTAAAGAACGCATTAACTGCTACAGTTTCTATACTGAAGTTGTACTACAAACAATTGAAAATAATATTAATCAAGTCAAAGTTGCTCTAATTGACTTCTAATGCCAATCATAAAATACTTCATTAAAGGCTCGAATAACGGTAATGAATAATATACTTACGTAATTCTACTAAAATAACATAATAGAACTTGCTACGACTAGTGGCCATAGCATAAACGCCATCGTTTTCGTAATAAAGTAAGACTCAGAAGACTAAACTGCACCATATTGTGACGTCAAATCAGATGCTACCAAATCCATGTGCCGATAAAATAATTGGCGACACTGCTTTCCACTTTGGGTTGCCATGGTAACACAAACGTATACAAATTTAGTTTATCTTCTTCATGTAACATTGCCCATTATTTTGCGGAAAAACGTCAACCTGTTTTATATCATTTTATACCACAACAATGGTATGCGGCGTACTATATATTCTATATACACATACAAGTTGTACATGCTTGTGCATGTGTGTATGTATAAATAAGTATTTTTTTCTTCTTAAATTTTTTATTATTGCAGCCACCCAAAAAGAAAGGCGGTGGTGGAGGAAAGGGAGGTAAGAAAAAGTCAGAGGGATATGTCATTGATGGTGTATCAACAACAGAAATGACTCGAGAACAACTGGAAGCATTTGCCCATCGTTTACAGGAAGAAATGGAAAGGGAGCGAGAAGAACGTAACTTCTTCCAACTTGAAAGGGACAAACTCAGGACCTTCTGGGAAATAACAAAACAGCAACTGGAGGAGAGTCGTGCAGAACTGAGGTCTGTATAAGCTTGAAATTGAACCATGAGTCATACCAATACAAGTCACATTATAGTTCTGAGACTTGAACAGTACTTGCATCTAACTTACTTTTTCCCTCAAAGGCAAAATCATTTTTAAAACATATTCTGTACACTCCCACCCCCTCCAAATTTTTACAGTACAACTAAAACATGTTTAGTGCACATTCTTTATGTATTGGTAAGAGAGGGCCTTCAAACTAGTGTTGGATACAATAACCTGACTTTCTCTTTTTAGGAACAAAGATCGAGAAATTGAAGAAGCTGAAGAAAGACACCAAGTGGAGATTAAAGTTTACAGACAAAAAGTGAAGCACTTACAATATGAACATCAAAATAATCTTTCAGAACTTAAGGTACCAACATGAGCATTTTAAATACCTGACTTACAAACCCACTACATTTTCATTATTATTACATCTTTTTTGTATGTATTAGGCAGAGAGTATGGTATCACTTAAGATGGCCCAAGATGACTACAATGAGCAAGAAACGGAGCTCCTTAGAGACAAAAGAAAACTTAAAAGTCAGCAGAAAGAACAAGAACTATCCCATCAGGATGAGATTCGAACAATATTCATGGTAAGATGTTTACTTTTCTGTACCAAGTAAAGCAAATCTATAAACACTACTTCTGTATACAATCCATCCTTTCAGAGACTTTCATTTTCTGATCCTTCCTCTGAATTGGTATCTTATAATTATATTTTGGAATTTTATTATGACTCATTTATTTCCTTAACACTGAAAATCTTTCAAGGTAAAAGAAATACAAATAATGGAGATACAATGACACCTTCACGAAAACATCAGTGTTCCAGGCACATCTTACTTACCTGAAATACCATCTTAGAATTCTAGCTGCACTTTCATAACAGTGCAGTGCTTGTGCACATAAATCCATACAAGAATACAGAAAACATATAATGCACTGTGTTTATGTCATTAAATATTCAACAGATAAAATAATGTTTTAGATACAATTTATATAATCAACAAGAAAACTATTTAACTCCTCACATTCTAAGGTATGATGATTTGAGAAATTCATATAATTTTTAGAGTGAAATACTGTGCGTTGATGATTTGAGAAATTCATATAATTTTAAGAGTGAAATACTGTACGATGATGAGTCTAATTACAGAAAACTGCAACACCACTTAGAGCAGTGTCTATCTCACTCCGTTCAGGCTCATTTTGAATAAAGCGTAAAATTGTCTTTTGCAAGGAATGACTTTTACTGGTGGCATCTTCTATATACCAAAGTTCTTTTTTCTTTTCTTTTTAGAACCACAGTGAAGAACTTGGTAAAATTCGTGGTACATTTGAAGTTGAAGCCCGAGAGATTGAAGCAAAATATGAAAAGCGACTAACAACTCAGAGAAATGAACTTAACCTAAGGCACAGAATGGAATTAACTGAAGTTGAAGAACGAAAAAATAAGCAAATAGCTGAACTAATGATGAATCATGAAAAAGCATTTTCAGATATAAAAAACTACTACAATGACATTACCTTTAATAATCTTTCGCTCATTAACAGTCTCAAGGTATATGCAAAATACTGATTATATATTTTGAATAAAGAACTTAAAGGTTGTAGGTAGTCCTGCCTCTATCCTTTTCCCTGAAAATTCCATTATGTCTGTAATGATATAAGACAGCAACTAAACAGGGGCAGGCTAATACAAAACTGCATATGTTGAAAATTAAGAATGAATATTCTGCACTAAAACAGCAGATATCATGTAAGTTGAAACTGAACACAATATGTAAAAGTTTATATCATAAAATAAACTCCTCAACCACAAAATTATTTAGTGGACAACAGTAACTTCCATCTTCAGCAAGCCAATATCATCAGATTTATGGACTACCCTGTTTTGACTTTGCAGACTTCCTTTCAATCTTTCCTTCTCCAAGTACTTTTATCTGTTAGGTGCTTGTAACAACCATAAATCATGATTAACAGTGACGATGGAATTACACTCACACAACAGTACCAGTACCATAGATAGTACTTAACTCAAAACTAAGAGAAAAGTTAAAGAAACAGAAGAGATTGGATTTGTCTACAAGGAAGCAATTATCAAATCAGGCTTCTTCCAGATAACAAATCTGTATCAATAACCAACCAAAATGAAAATACAACTATGTAAAATGTAACTACTTGCATACACTTTTCAGAAAAGTCACTGTGTTTGGCACAAAATGGTTTATTTCTCACCATGAAAACCTACTAACTCCTACCTAAATTTTATGTTCCTACATATTTTTTCCAAGTTCTTTCAAATTTATATTATTTAATTATGCTACATCTTGAGGTCTTTCAAATTTATATTATTTAATTATGATACACCTTGAGGAAAAAAATAAATATCAATAAACTCTTCAAACCACAAATATACCCTTATATTAAAGATTCAAAACAAGAATTTTAAATAAATCTATCCCAGATGTACATAAAACCAGACTGCCTATCACTGGAAAAATAAAGTTCAAATTAATGAACACACAATGAATTTAAATCTTTGGAGACAATATAAAGCAAACCAAACCCAAGACTTGTATTAGTTTAAGGGGCAGTTTGGCTTGATGTAAACTCTTACTGATGACAAAGCAGGAATATAATTTGTTATACTAATTCCCAGTGTATTCCTCTTGAATAGGAACAAATGGAAGGAATAAAGAAGAGAGAAGAACGTATGGAAAAGCAGTTACGCGATGTCACAGTAGAGAACCACAAATTGGTAGAACCTCTGCAACAAGCTCAGGCTGAGGTTAATGAATTGTCCCGCCAAATGAAAAATTATGAAAAAGACAAGATTTCACTAGCCAACACAAAGACACGTCTTGGATTATGTCAGAAGGATTTTGAGGAGTTGAAATGGGAAAATGAAGTTCTGGAGCTCCGATTTGAGAAAGTAAACAGATACTAATTTACTTATAATAATATTAATTTTACGAACATTTCCTTTTAATGAGAAAAGAATAATTAGGTGGTATGGATATACAGAAAGAATGATCATCACCACATACCAAAACAAATAATAAATGTGGCACTGCCTGAAGAAAAGATAACGAAAATTTAAATGTGTCTAAAGATGGGAAAATCCTAATTTTAAACAACCAAAATCCACCAAAAAGTATGATTTTTTCAGGAGTGGAAAATTCTCCCTCATAAAACTTGATGGGGGGCAAAAGATACAAGGTAGAGGGCAGTATGAAAAATTATTTACTCTGTCAATGTGTTTCTAAAAATATTTTTAATGATTAGAAGTTAATTAATAAATACTTAGTAACTTTTTGCAGGAAATGCAGCAATTTCAAGGTCTTCCACTGCTTGTTGTGTGTATGTAAATTCAACCTGAAAATCACTTCAGACTGATTGTTAATGTAGTCTAATTTTTATTAATGATATGAACAAGAAACCAGCATAACATGAATACTGAATGCTTGAATATTTTTGACAAGATAAGCAAGAATCATACCTTTTCTAAAATAGTTTTTTTTAAATTACAGGATAAGTATCAAGTGTTGACCTGTTCACATTCATACAATTACATCAGATTCAAGTCAAAAGCAGAGCTAGTACCTTTTTCACTGACAACACCGACTTTCAGTATTTTCACATCATACAATATGTTAAGGAATTAATCACAGAGCTAGTACCTTTTTCACTGACAACACCCACTTTCAGTATTTCCACATCATGCAATATGTTAAGGAACTAATCACACAGCTGATGATGAAGTGATAAGATCCAGGACTTCACTTCCAGAAGTTCTAAAACAATGACTAGATTCTACTGTGTACTGTTTCAGCTACAACAAGAACGGGATGATCTACACAATCGGTTTGTAACAGCAATATTAGAACTGCAACAAAAGACAGGGCTCAAGAATGTCTTACTTGAGAAGAAACTGGCAGCCCTAAATGATTTACTGCTGCAGAAACAAGGTCAAATTAATGAGGTGTTAGCAGCAGCTAATCTAGATCCAACAGCAATGGCCACTGTGAACAAGAAACTTGAGGTAAGTCATCACAACAGATGTAAGAAATAATTCCAAGTGCTTTTATGACCACATCTGTAATTAACCCCAAAACACCCAACTTATGTCTTACAAGTATGAAGATCCAATAGTAAAATACATTAATTGCAAAATGTTTTGAAATTTATGATACAATGCCACTTGTTCTACTATATCATTATGATCTACTTTAAATATGTTAGTGCTCACTTCAGTACCCTCTTTGTAGAATGTATTCATTCTCAACCATTTCCACAATGTATAAAAAAAATATCAACTTACTCTCTCATTCCTTACTAATGGCCCTGTGACATAGGTTAAGACACATTTAGGAAACACAAACAATTGTTAAATTTCAGGAGCTGCTGAGTCGGAAAAATGCTGCCCTCCAGGACCTGCAGTATGAGTTGGCAAGGGTATGCAAAGTACATGATGATCTTCTCCAAACATATGAGGGAAAGCTAAAGCAATATGGCATACCAAAGGAGGAGCTGGGTTTCATACCACTGCAGGCCACTATGCGCGGCACTCGAATACGTCGCGGACCTGCTGGTTTTGTCACCACAAATCAGTAGACTGAATCTCCTCATCTAACATTACAGATAACTCATAATTATGCTACACAAAAATAAAACTTAAAACAGCTTCTATACTACTGTAGTCATAATGAAACATAAATATGAGTATGTAACACCTTTTGTACATAAACAGTATGACTTGTCATAAAAAATAATGAATCATAAGTATAACAGAAGTAAGGTATTTCAGCAAGAAGTATTTTTGACATATATTAGCAACATATGAAATGAACTTTCTTGTTACATTTATGGAATTCAATAACATACAAAATATCAGTTTTGAATACTGTTCTGCATATCAAGTAAAATACTGTTTCATTATATTATGAGTTAATATTATTTGATACTTATTTCTCTCATAATAAAACACCACTAACTGGGGGATACTGGGACGACCCATTCTTCAAGTGCTTGAGCACTACGGGTCCCAACTTTTCGTTGGCTCGATCTATAGACATTGGGTAGGACTAATTGGACAAGGGATTGGCCCGTCACAAGGCCTCTACCTGTACACAGGACAGCACAACACAGAAAAACGTGGACAAACATCCATGGCTCTTGAGTGGGATTCGAACCCACGGTCCCAGTGACTGCGCGGCCACTGTGACCCCCTTGGTTAAATATCAAACCTGGAAGACATATCCATTCTTAGAAGAAACGTGGGAATGCTGGAAAATGCCACAAGAAAATAACAATTAAAATACAGAGATAAGTAATATGATCAGGTTTAGGATCCTACCACTTTCTTCTATGATAATAATCACATTCAGAATTACTGAGACTGTTATTGTAAACAAAGACTATAAGACTTTATTAACACAATCTATAATAAAATTAAACATCTGTTCAGCACACTGCTTATATGCACAGTTTTTCTGCAAATAGTAGTGAGGAAGAAAGAAACAGCTAAAGCAATACATCTGCTCTAATTATAAAATGGCATAATATTGTTAAAAACTAACACCATTATGGGTTTCTCCTAAGTTTTTAACAAGTTAATTTGTACTAAGATTTCTCTTCTCAGCCAGTGCAATATTCTCACATTATATATGATTCTTATAATCTAATATTGCATCATATTTAATTACCTTTCAAAATGATGTTCATCTTTTAAAAAACACTAAATCAGTTACAGACTGTATGTGGCTCTGGATCTACACAGTAATGGTCTAATCTTGTCACCAAAACAAAGGGAATAATAATTTAAACACAAACCATACAATTGCTGCAATTATGTTTTAGAATCTACTCCACCTAAGTTACACAATTTAATAATAATTCAATCTTATGTAAATCTGACCACCCCTCTATCAAGCGCTTCAGTTTAGGATTACATGGAGCTTTAATTCCATTCTCTCTATATGTCTTCACTGTGTGATGTTAAGCACAGAACCATTTTTATTGTAAATATCACTGTGCTGTATTAATTACACCAAAGCATAATCCCACATTTTCCTTCTTCCAAAACAATGATTTTTGCATTTTGAAACAAAAATAAACAATGGCAAAGTAACTGAAAAATCTCCATAACAAACAGTTTTTTCAATGTATATGTTCACTGATGGTGCATACCATGACTGAAACACTTGGATTTTCATGCACCAATTAAAAGCCTCTAAGTGTGTGATATTATAAAGTAATAAAAACAACATTGCATTACACTTAATTTAAATCCTTTATATGTTTCAGTCTTTGGGTACCAGCACCTATTTGACAAACAATCAAATATTGTATTTATTATCCACTTACATTTTTTATTCTCTAAATTTTATCCTTTTCTTTACAGGTTAGATTTTATAAACATACAAACTTTCTTAATGAGGCACATGGCTATGGTGTACAGCAAAATGTGAAGCCAAACAAGATCAACGACAGAAAATAATTCAAATTGATATTTAACAAAAATTTCAAACATTATCTACAGCAGCTGAGCCCCTGACTTATGAAAGATATGAAAAATCTTCACAAAGTTAAAACACATACAACTTTCAAAACTGTGATAATGCTTTCAATGACTTTAGACACTAAATGGAAAAGGGAAGTACTCCTAGCATTGGTTTAACAGTGTATTAATTGCTACAGACTGCAGTGTTATTTATCAAAGAAGTATAATCGTGAACAGACTGCAGTGTTATTTATCAAAGAAATATAATCATGTACTTCAAATCCTTGAAGAAAGGAGGCACCACCAATAAAAATATCACATATTTTTACCCCCCCAAACAGTACAGCAGTATACCAGACTTAATACACAAACCTATTCAAAGTCGGGACTGTATCAATACCAACTGCTCACTCTTTCTGTAGCTACTTGTTCCAGAATTCCACCAGGATTACAATTTTTTACCATGCTAACAATGCCACAAGATTTCAAAAATAATATATCCTTCAAATTGGTGACAAAACTGAGCACAACATTAAACAATTAAAGAACTCAATAAGAAACTATACATATTTTCTACACATGTGAGCAAAATGGCTTCTGTACCATATAAAAATTCTGGGATATTGTGACTTATCAAATAATTTAACAAAAATTACAATGACAACAGGAAAACATGCACGGTTCTATAATATCTTCAAATAAAAACACTAAAGCCAAAATACATGTCTAGACATATGGTGAAAGAATACCTATTTAAACATCCCCACATTTATTTTTAAATTACTGACATCTATTAAAAATATTTTATAATACGTAACTCATCATCTTATTTTGGTAACAGCAAAATTCCATATAAAAGTGAAAATAATAAATACTTCCTATGGAAAGCCCAATCAGATGATCAACATAAATTATAAATATCTTTGGAAGAAGCCCAATTTGTCTCATTTCACTGAAAATTTAAAAATATAGTTGTAACTCTTCCAAAATTACATTTAGAACCTGTATGAGCAATTAAAATGGGCAACAAAGAAGTAGGTTGTGCTGTGTGAGGTGGCTGAATACATTCAGGATTGTGTCCAATAACAGGCTTTAGTGCTGAACTTTCAGGTTCTCCAACCTCAGCATAAGCTCGTTAATGTCAGAGGATTAAACAAACCTCTGTAATATAATAATTATGCAGTTTGGATGATTCCTGTAACAATCCATTTTACTTTCATGTTCAGATCAAAATGTCCCCTTACTTATCACAGGAATGAAGGGAAAAATAAAATGAAATTGCTTCTAGAGATGAAAGATTAAATTTGTGCTGAAAAGAAATGAGGATAGCTGAATCCAGATTATTTGGTGCAGTATCATAAGACA
>NW_019059840.1:288922-306276 GCF_000696155.1 Zootermopsis nevadensis | reverse complement strand
GTACAAAGTGCAAATTTTAAACCTTATACTGGTTTGAAACAGTTTCTGCACAAAACATGACCAGCCTCATACAGAATATAATCATTTCTATCATGGAAGGGAAATTTGGGGAGGACAGATTATGTTTAAAGTACTGATATCCATTCAACCATATTACAATTCACTTGTCTATGAAGAGATGCTACACTGCTATTAATTATTCAAACAGTATGAAAGCTCAAAATTGCAAGCAAACTTAAGAATACTATATTTAATACATACAACAGACATCAACAATATCCCAGTGTATTATTCTGTATGACATTCTGTATATTGTCATAAACTCTAAAAATTACTAACACGATCCAGTTCTCTTAAAAAAAATTGTATATATTTACACCAATCCAAATCCTATTATCAACCTACTCAAAACAGGGATAAACAGGAAGCAACAAGCTGTTGCAATATTCCCAACAGAAGGCAACCAACCAACATCAAAGAACAACAATCACCATTGTAAGTTAACACACTATAACTGGCGTGGCATTAACAAAAACTTAGGCACTGTTACATATAGGCCACACTAACAAAAAACTAAAGAGATATGCAGAATCTGATAATTAAAATTTATATTAAAATGGTTAGGTACTTTTACTTAAGGCAGAGAGAGAGAGAGAGAATATTCTCCTACAAGCATAAAATCACAATGCTTATTTTCACAAGGATGTAACAATGATGATAGGATACACAAAATAAAGATTGATTCATTCAAAAAGACTCACTCCTGATAAATTATCAGTAATCGCAATTAAAATCATGCTGAATAGAAGACAGCAAATGCCTTATATACAAAAACTCAACCTGAATAAATGTGGCAATCTTTCACTAATGCATATTTACAAGCAAGTAACAAAACCTTATGGTTCCCATCCAACTGATAAATGACCAGTTTCAATCTCCCCTTCATCATAACAAATAAATTTCTCACAGCCCTACTTCTGAAATCAATACAGCTCGTTCTAAAATACCATTCACTCAACCAAAGGCCTGATGTACAAAAATATCCCTATGGAATGAAAATGCATTTACTGTACATCCCTTAGATGTATAGCTAGTGGCCAATCTATGTTTATAAGAGTTTCAGTTCAATAAGACTGTAAATAAAACTTTTACAGGGTTCCCAAGCTACAAACAAGCTCATACCAAAACAATCTTTTCAGCAGCTGCCAAAAAGACATTTCTGTGGTTACACAAAACAGTGCTGAAACTGTGGACTGTGATCTGAGTTATGACACTATAAGGTCTTGAAGCAAATTACTGATATTCCAGCAAAACTTTGATTACTCCAACTAACTCCCTAGTAGCAGAACCTGCAAGTCCAACACTGACAACACCAAAGCCCACCACCTGGCACAATCCTAGGCCAACTCATCCATTTTTCATCCTCACAGCCCACCTCCCTAAGATCCATCTTGATATCCTCCCATCTCCTTCTTGGTCTGCCTGATGACGGAGGCAGTATGACCTCTGAAACGTTGGTAAAATCGACCAGACTACACAGCGCAATAACCCAGAAGACAGAAATCTTCATACTCACTGCTGTGAAAACCTCAAATCTTACAATTTTTGAATTAAATAAAAACAAGCATTTCCCAAATGTATTCTACTCTTAATTTCATCAAGGACCTCATTTCTATTTGTTTCTATTGTTCCCCAAAACTTAAATTTTTAAGCATTTTCAAATGACGTGTTACTTTTAATTCTGTTCCGCCATTGTTGCTGATATTAATCTTGTATTATGGCCATATATTTAGTTATGTCTACTTTTACTTCTAGGCATATTTCCTTACTAACCTGTATGCTGAATGCAACAGATCTGATAAAACTTTGATAACCATCTAGAAAACTTCATAGTGTCACAACACTGATCACAGTTCATTTGCATCCTTGTGTAAACCTCAAATCTCATATAATGTTAAAAATGTTTAACTTCAAACCTTTTCTTGTGACTGATAAGACAGTTTACCATTCTGTATTATTTTACTGTATGACTTATTAAGACATAGGATGCCTGCATCTTGTTACCTATGTTATGAAATGATGAAGCTGTACACAAAGCAAATGCCATTATTTGCTTGAAAGACTAACAATCATTAAAAACCTGTTTAGGCAATCAGTGTATTTTTTCTTACAATGACATATAAGAATAAACGGACACTGAGACTTCCACAAAAGTCGAGTAGCATAATATGACTTTTGATAGTATCATTTATCCAGTTCTGCATTTTAATTTTCCAGTGAATGTGAAATTACTGTTACCTATGGCAATATATTAACTACTGCTTATACATGATATTCCTGATAATAACACATTTAATTAAAGGAGAAGTAAAAGAACCCTGAGAAAAATTTCTCACTGCTCGTTCGTTTCATACAAAACACTACAGCATGAAAGGAGGAAGTGACAAGAAATTGTGTGCTTCAAATTAAAAACAAGCTGTATATTCAAACACAGCACTTAGGCAAAATGGCTCCAAAAATTCAGTATATCTGCCTTCCAAAAACACTACAAATTTACTATTCCAACAGAAGTATATTTTGGAGAAACAAATCTCATACCATCATTATGCAAATTATTTGAAATATCATTTACAGATACTTCACAGTCTTAAAGTCCTGTACCACCCACATGCAGTAAATCATAACAAGTTTAAAAATTAAAGTTAGTATTACCCTTAAACAGATTATGGTAAAGTGCACACACCTATTGGTTGAGTGATACTTCGATCATTTTATCATCTCTTGAAATATAGCACATTCAGCATGGTCACTACTGAAAAATTTGACATTTTTAATAAAACCCCAAACTATTTTTGAGGACCTATATTTATATGTCAATCAGTAACCAATGCTCTACATATTTCTCACTGAACACCTCTTACCCAGCCATAAAGTGGTACAAAAGAATGTCATCAGCATACCACAGTAAGTTCATTACAAGAGTTGTATCCAAACTATGGGAAGCAACGTACTTTCTCCACAACTTTCTATTCCTTCAGAGGAATAACACTATTAGATGGCATTCCAGTTCCCTACAGCTGTCTTCTAATGCTGCATAACATCAACCTGTATCTGAACCCTTATCCATCATCTTTAATAAGCCCTTCAATAACTTTGCAGTATTAAGCACATGCACTACAACCAAGACATTGTTCACTGTGACACAATGCGGAATAAAAGAAAGTTTTGTACACAACATACATACCAAAATCTATCATAACAATTTACATAACAATGTAGACAAGATGGAGCAAATTAGGCATCAAACTTTTCCATTAACTACATTACAAGAAATATTCATCATATCAAATACAGATCTAGGATACAGATTTAGGCAAATTGTCAGTTATGAGAAAACTCGACACTTCCCAAAAAAAATTTAATTTCTAGTTCTGCAAATGATGCGATATAAAAACGGTTTCAATTGCATTCAGACACTGCACATTATTTTACAAAAGGTCTGCAATATTATGTGTGTTTAAAAGCTAAGCTGTCAAGAAATACAAAATGTCAATTTTTCATGCCAATTCAAAGCATTCATTATGGTTTAAAAATACCAATAACTTTGGAAGTACGATCAAGGAAATAATCTCTCACACACAATATAGTCTACATGATATCTTCAAATACATGTGTGTAAATAAGCAAACAGTAGCATCAGAAAAATGGGTTTAGAAGGATGCAGTATATTGTTATACCTCTTACAGATTTTTGTAAACATGTAACTTACTAACCATTAAATAGACTATTTATTTAAATTAGTGGCATTCTGAATATCATTCCAGCTACTGAAATGATGTCCTATTTGAACCCTGATAACCAGCATTCGTTGTTATGTAACTACCAACATTAAATTACTTTATACTGTGTAAACTTATTTTATTTACACAAATCTTTAGAAATCACAGTTCTAGATCTACCTCGAGTATTAATTTTCAAAATGGATACACATATTTTCAGTCTCAAAATAATTTTAAAAAAAATTCTATTAGCCTTTGCATAATACAACTTTAGATGTACAAAAAATGTATTTCTGTGAGAGGGAATATACCTATTAATGTGCAATTTAGCTCTATGCCATGCGTGCGAGGAAGAATAAAACTTCACAACCATTTTAAAAATTTATGAGAACACACAAAATTACCATCTAGAGCAATGGTCTTCTGACATGGGAGAAAAAGAGGCTTGAACAACAAATTAATTTGGATATAAACATTACTTTGTATAATATAGATTAAAAGCCTGCCTTCAATAATTTTCATCTTGGATAGTCTTTAATATAAAATTCCATACTGTTAAACACAATTTTGCTTTTTTAAATTACTGATTCTATTCGTTAATTGTGATATAAAATAGTATCTTACAACATTCGGAAAAGTTTTCAGAGGTAAAGGTGGGTGCAGTGCTAAGGCCAGTTTCACGTCAGCCAACTTACCATACTAATTCGTCTATTTTACCATCCTACCTTACACGTTTATACAACTCTTCATTGCTGTTTATACGACTGCATGAAGTCAGAAAAACTGCTGAAGCCATTGAGATCAATCGGATCTTCATCAAGAGGTGGTAATTCAACATTGCCCATAAAATCTACGCACGAGTAGTCCATCTCTAGGCCACCAACTCCAACTCCACCAGCCCCATGGTAACAGCTGCAGACAGACAGATCCACTGACATGTCAATCATTGCACCAACCCATGTGCATTTATTCAACAACTGTTCAGGGCAACCAATACAGATACTCAAACACAATAATCTCAAACCTTTATCGAGGATCTGATCACACAAGATCATAAATTGGGTACTGAAATTTGCAAATATTGCACACAGCTGTGCAGTACAATATAAAGAAAATTCCCACATAACATTTAATTAACACTGTTATGTGGCTGTTTATATAGAAATTAACGCCTCACTGGGACTCAGAATTTCTTTGTATGAAGATCTTGCTACAGAGGAGTTATAATGCAGATGTCTCAGCATACTCTCTCCTGAACGTATTAAAAGTCTAAAATTTCAACCACACCCTATCATGATCTTGTGATAACTGCACTGGTAGCCCTGACAGCCATGTTGGAACTGCCAAAACATGCATATCTTGGGTCAACAGAGGGAATGAAGCAGCTGAATGCTAAGCCAAGGATAGAAAGAAAACTTCGCTCATCTTCTGTCACTCGGTTATTTCAAAATTTAACCAAATTCTTTCCCAATTTAAAAGACATTGAACACTGCTTCAATTTTAAAAATAAAGATTTTGATAAATATGAGCCAATCATTCCTCTTGTTGACTCCAAGTGGGTTGGTGACATTGTCTGACATGTGCGACGTGCCTGTCTCTCTCTCTATCCTCGGGCATAATCCCTCGTCTGCATTCTTCACTACACTGACCTCTAATTCCATTCAGAATAGGACAAGGAATCTCTCCGTTCTTAGGTAATAAGAATATAGTTACACTTTCATGCCAGATATTTGTTAGAAGACATGAAATTTGTTAGTACACATACATCACTGCCATTAACAAATACTTTTTATTCACAGCTGGTATCTTTTTTTGTTGCTACAATAGAGCACTTACAACTTGTGCATGAAATGCAAAATTTAATATCAAATAAATATAATGCAACATTTCTAAAAGACACCAACCTACCACTGTAGAAGTGAGTCATAATTCATATTTAAAAACACCAATATTAAGACCATGGATTTCTTGTTTTGCCATTTGCAGTTACAAAAATGAAAACTATTCCTACCATCTTTTCATCGCATGTCCTTTCAGCTTGTATTAACAGAGCAGCTTTGAGATTTAATTTCTAGATATTCTTTCCAAATATTCATATTTATTTCTTGCTCTTTTATTATTTGTATTAAATACTATACAGACAAGACAATTACAAATTAATGGAGTGAAGTAATAAATTCCTTATGTATTATTTAAAAACCTTCATCAAATGTCTGTATAAATTAAATATAATGTTTAGAACAGAAAGTCTTTTCACAAAATTTACAGCACAGTAAAGAGCAAAAAATATACCACATGAACTTCAGATTCACTTTTAGCAAGAATTACATGTTGCCAGGTCTTAATATCTCATGTACAGTGGTTCAATACAAACCCTTACAATGAAGAGACGTCTTAGAAGTTAATCAATGGCAGACTGAAGATTTTAGTTATAATCAAAGAAGTATCTGTTGACTATGATGTATGATTTAAAAACAAACTTCATTACACGAAGAAGGAAAATGTTAAAATATTACTGCAGATTCAGAATGAATTGACAAGCACAGTTTTCAGTTTCACCCTCTCAAATTAATAGCTAAACAAATAAAGTTCTTTTCATCTCATGACAAGGAAATCACATTTTACCGACAGATAACCTACTTTAATCAACATTTTAAACATCTGCCTACATAAATGAGCAGATTTCTGCATTAAATGCTAGAAATAGATGCTCATACAAAAATTAGATTGTGAAAGGTATATTAAATAATACAACTTATCTTTAGATGGTATATACTTAGTTCTTCTAAGACATATAATTGGATTAATAAATTAATGCAAGACAACATTAAATCACAGACACAATATTGCATGTTCAGATTTCAACAGAAAATTGGTTGTAAATTGTGGTCTTCTGACTTGTTATGCCATATACTAGTTTTGAAGGTGGCTCCCAACATTTCAGAGATACTATTACCTTATAACCAGGGCTATAAAGAGTCACAATGCTCACGACCACAACCAACATCTTCACTGCCATGAAAACCTCAATTCCATTTTAAGGTTGTCTATTTTGATCACACCCCCAAAAATGATTCTGAACTGACATAA
This sequence comes from Zootermopsis nevadensis, assembly GCF_000696155.1. Next base: position 299,407 of record NW_019059840.1, on the reverse strand, counting down.
AATTCAAAATACCCAACACAGCATTATATTGTCAACATGCAGAAAATGTTGCATTCCAATAAATTTTTGCAGAATACTTCTTAAACACATAGCATTTACAAAAATGGTACCGGAGTTCTTAAAATTAATACCAAGTTATAATCTCAAACCCAAATGTTATTAAATGAAATGGTGTTTATAAAATGTAACTTATTGAAAATATGTATGTACATTTATTATTTCCCAACCCCTTGCTTCTTTCAGGAGTTATCTTTCATTTACAACATGACAGGTAATCAGAAAATCAAATATTTGTAACTACATGCTGTGGAGAAGATATGCTTTATTGACACATGTACATGAAGCAACAATGTTAAAATGTGAATCTAACAAATCAATGTGTTACTCTCAACACTCGGTGCTTCCAACACCATTTCTCAGTTCATTTAAATAAATTTATTGTATAGAATGAAATTCCTCGCCTATTTCATTATTAACAATCTGTCCCGTCACTCCAACACAAATCCCCTAGGTATATGTAGAAGTGTTGATGTTTTGAATACCTTCCACGGTAATTATTACCTTTCTGGTTAAAATGTATTAACAATACATGTAAATTATAGCAGAAGGAAATACAAAGACAGATAAATTTGTTAAAGGATAATACTGTGTTCAAACTTGGCAGGAATTGATACTGAATACAAGTAACTTAACAAAACAGTGGACAAGGTAAAATTTAAGGAATAATAAAAAAAAATGTTTATAAGATTAAACCAAGTTGTAATACAGTCAGAAACAAATTGATATCCACTAATGCATGGGTTAATAAGAAGACTGCTCTGTGGGCTTTTATTCAATACAGGAACATAAAACGTGTGTATGTACAACCTCAAAACAAGTTCTGGCATATAAGATAATAAACCTTCGTGACAATCCTAACAAAATAGATGGCAGGAAGATCACAAAGTTGAATGTATACAATAGCTTGCTCTGCTTTCAATCAGATACATCAAAATAAACATATGTTTATGAGAGTAACACAGAACAACTACTTACTCCTATAAAAAAAATATAACACAGATATAAAAAGATTCAGCATCTACCAGAATAAGAACTGAGCAGAAGTGAAGAAAAAATGTATTATCATCTCTCAACCAGTATACTACTTCTGTACGAATCAAACAGCAGACAGTATGAAAACCGGTTACCAATGTTCTTTTACTACTCTCAGTTTTAACATACAAAGCAACAGCCAAATTAAATACCATGATTATATGGGGTGAAGATCAATTCCAGACACTTATCTGACAAGCAAATAAGGAAAGATTTCAGTTAACATTGATTTATATCACATGAGTAAAATTCCAAAACAAAGGAAATAATGAACAAATACTACTAAGAACAAAGAAACTATCACAGAACAGTGGTATAAACACAAAGTAAATATTCATATCTCCTCACAAGAATACAGGACATAACAGCTAACTAATCTTTTGAAAATCTGACAATAGTAAGAAAAAATTGAATTATATTCATGGCAAAAATATTTTAAAGGTGACAAACAAAAACAACAAATCAAAATTATATTAATGATGAAATTAAGAACAAATTAAATTCTATAAATGACTTAATAGTTCTGCATCTGATGTAGAAAAAGAATTCAGATTCAGGACATTTGAGAATAAATGCTGAAAAACAGAACTGAACTTCAAAGTGAAGCTTTAAAAAACCTAAGGAGCTTCATAATGTGAATTATTTACTCATGGGGGACATTAAGAATGCATTAATTTTGTAGTTGGTATCATGATGATGATTAAATGGATTCAACATGCTCAGGATATAACAGATATCCTCCAAGTGTCAAGACTGCTATAAATTATTAAAATCTTGATCCCTGTAACTGTTCACACTAAAATGCAACTCAGAAACCCTCCATCCCATCCACTCCAGTGTCTAAACTTAACATTTAAATTTCTGTTTGAATAGTTTCCATAAATAGGCTTGAATGTTAATTAAAGAGGCTAGACTATCTTTCAAAATATTCTGCTGCCCTTGACCACAAATGGGAACAAAATTCTGTATAACAGTCTTTAAATCTTAAAACTGCCTCTGAAACCTGAACTGAAGGTTTGTCAGAATGCAACCTCACAAGACTGTCCGACATATTACTCCATTCACCAACAATGAAGTGTCTGTTTAAAATAACCAAAACATAAAATATATCTAATAATTGCCTAGTCTGTTCTCTGCTTCCTACAGAAGTGCACTGGCTGACATTCTACAACTCCATTTCACTGGCATGTTTATGAGACCTTCTACTGGGAAGAACTGAATTCTACTGCATTCCATTCTATAATAATAGGCCAAATAAAATTCATAACCAAAAAAATTAAATTTCTTATTATTTTATATTTTTCTTTCTGGATTCACACCTGTAACTAAATCTAGAGACAAAAAATACGAATGAGGGACAAAAAATCTTTTTGGTTCTTCACCAAAATAGATCAACCACACATTCGTTCTGCGTATATATATCCATTTCTTTCTCTCATACAGTCCAAGTCCATATTAATTCAAATGATATGAAAATAATGCCATTTTAAAAAGGCAATAGATTATTAAAAATAATAAAGACAGGATGAGATCACAACTGGTACATTCAGACTGACAGATACATAAGAGGGAATATATTAATTACACTTGCTATGATAATTCCTACTTCATGAACGGTACATTTAAATGTTCATTAACAGTTTTACTGTTTTAAAACAAATGTTTCCTGCAATTCATTACCACTGCTAGTACAACAGAGCACAGCTCTAAAAATAGACCTCTTTAAAAGATCAAATGCTCCAGGAGGGGCACGTGATGCCACGCCCCTTCCCCAACAAACTAACTTCAGAAATGGTCTTCAAAACTGGTTCTGATTCATTTGACTTTACTTTTCAAGCGACTACAGCAACGGAAACACCTACATAATCTTCCTAGATTCCTACCTATTACTTTTTCCAAAGATAGACTTTTACAAATATAATAAATTCTCTTAAGTAGTAAAGTATATTCAGAATATAATTTTCTTTCAGATATGCTTCAGAATTTACTATTTACTATCATCCTGCATGACCATTTATTTAAATGATCCACTGTTAATAACTTTTTATATAAAAATTTCATTTGTTATAACAAACTGATAGCAGCATATAGAAAGGGCCTACTGTTTATCAATTTCAATCACATTTGTGTGCAGCCTCCAGCACAATATAAAAAGGTTATGTTCCCAATTTTACCGTCGCCTTAGACATGGAGGCAGCATAAATATATCGAAGGTTGTGAGCAAACAGTGGTACTGATTTATTGGACCTACTATATTTCACACAATTAACAACTTGTTTTAATAATGATATGACAATCTAGCAAATGGATGAAGATACTTCTTTAAGAGATTTTTTTTTAAATTTGACTCTTGGTCACACAAAACATTTACTTTACAACATAAGCCAACAATCCAAACAAAACCATATTTACTTCAGCTGGTATGACAGATGAAGGCTGCCATATTTTAATTTTATGGTACAGCCAACATTTTATATTTGTACAAACATCTTCCTTTACTGCACTCAATATTAAAGTATTTAAATAATCTTTGTATGGTAAAGGCTTGATAAACTATATTTGGGTGTTTATTTTCTACTTACACACCTGTATTATATATGTATTACTTTTCATGAAGTACACTTCAAAATAGTAAACAGTCCACAGAATGTACTCACTAGATTTCAATTTAAAATACTGCCATAAAAGAAACAATTTTCAAACTCATCAAATGTACAATGGGTTACTCAACTATTAAACCTTCAGCATACAAGAACTACTTAAATGCTAGTTTTCAATAAATGGTACACACTAATAAAAATGCCAACTGTGGGTACATGAACCATTTCATATAAATGTACCAAAGTTTATGTTGTAAACAATGTCCCCCCCATAAAGAAAAAGCTATGCTAACTAGGGTAAGGATTGCACATCGCATGAAAATGAATATGTAAGTACCATGATATTCATGTGACTTTGCTCCCATGTTACCCTGTTTCCAATTACTAACTTAAGTAGATTTTTGTGCAGAGTGATAGTTTACAGAATCAGTAAAAGGGCTAAACATCAGTATTACACAGAATACATTCATATACTATATGACTGAAACATTAACCAACATGCCAACAATTTTTATCATTGTCCACATTAAACAATGAGGTAATCACAAGTTACAAAATATTATCAACTGATTCTACCTTTCTGGGGGCAGAACCATTAATTCATGACATACATATCTGTGATATTTATGATATGATCCTACTCTCCTACAATCAAAAAGTTATGCAGTAATTTACGACTGACATGTTCTAATACTCATAATAATTTTCTGACATGAGGATCTCCACATCACTTTTGTGATAAGAGCTGGCACAAGTGACAAACACTGACACTACTGGAACATATCAAAACCCAGCAGTATGCAGAGAAAAAAGAAGGTTACAGCATATTTCAACCTTACATCAGCTGTGAATAGGAACTATAAATAAAAGAATACAGCAATAAGCAATGTTCAATAAATGTAGCTAAATGCATCTTATAAATACTGAGCGTCCTTTCATTTATTAAAAAATGCTGTACCCCTGCTTAACCTTCTTATAACATTATTCAACAGTACGAGAAAATGAAGAACTCTTCAGAAGAGAAAGATAAATAAAATAAAATAAACCCTTTAAAGATATATTTAATGTGTTATATAACTGTTCTTGTGTCTGTTTCTATCATGTATGTACTAGTAATTCAATTAATAATAAATGTGAATATATATAATTCTGTGCTTAAAGCTATTCAGATCGTAGGGATAAAAAACACATAAACCTAAAATTCAGTAATTCTCAGTCATTAAAAAAAGAGGTCATTTTCTTCATTTGAGTAAATGATTCACACACCATGCACAAACAAATTTCAGACATTTATATGACTGAATGTTACCTATAACATTTGGGAGCACCTTAAAACAAATTTTAGGTTATAAGTGCATGACACTAAAATACATAATCTTACACTTCATCCAAGAAAGGAACAAAATGACACCTGGCTTTGCAATACGTAAAGCAGACATAAATAAATGTAAAAATGTGACTGAGCACACTGCAATATTTGTGCGTGCATACATTAAAATCTTTGTATCTACAATGGAGGAATGTAAATGTAATTTTGGTCAAATCCGGGGGAGGGGATAATTTAGATGTAAACATTTTATCAAAATACTAGGGATAATATAAACCACATTTTCAAATAATCAAGTCTCTAGGCTTACAAAAATATGACTTTATAATACATACATCCTGGACCTACAATTTCTTATGTAGTCTGGTGTAAGTTTACTTATGTCTTACGTATGCCTACTTCAAATGAAAAAGTTTTACTGATTAATCTTGACACTCACTTTTTAAGAAGCATGAAGCATGAATGTGGAATTGATTCACTATATAAATATAACAAATAGCCAAAACTGCACATGAAAAAGATCTAAGTTTTTAGCTTTTCAAACCATTTTAAATATAAACTTAGGATAAAAGTTTAAGAAAATGTTGGTTCAGAATAATAATACACACATCAAATGGTGCATGCCAATAGAAATAATGGAAATTAATGCTACTGATAAATTAACGCAGTTACTTTTAGATTGTGCACATGTATGCATATTCTGGAAAATACTAATAATTATCTCATTTTGTCTGCATCCTTGTAGAAATTAAATGCAATTTTTACAAATATATAATGCCATAATTGCACATAAATCTAAGCAGATACTCAACTGCATGATAGAAGCATTTTCACGTGTTCTTATATTGAATGTATATGCATGTATACACACAATATTCGTGAGGTTTTACGCATTGTGATAAATCATCCAAAGTTTCATAAGACACTCGTCCTTTAAAGTATAAGAACAGAAAAGTCTATCAAAGAATGTTATAACCAGGTTATACTGATGTATCAGCATTTGTCTAATATTGCCAATAAAACCATGCCTTATTTTCACAATAAAAATTAACCAAATTGAGTCCATAACAAACTTAGTAAAGAAACAATCATATTCTCAACTACATCAATTTACAAATATATATATATTTCTGAAACTCTAAAAATAAAAATTCTCTGTCCTGGCTACACAAAACCATTTTCACAAATATATCTGTTTATAAAACAATAAAAACTAATAAATGCAATGATGTGAAAACATTTCATTCAACTTCAACTCAAATAAATGAATGAAAATGAGATGGCAAAGGTACAATCTCACTCACTGTCATCATTTCAGAAACTATAAAATATAAAGAAGGATAGTAGAAGGAAACAAAGAAAGAAGTAAAGAAAGGTAGAGAGATACGGAAAGAGAGAAATTAAATGCAGGCAGAGAATAGTCTACAAGCAAAATATGAAAACCGATATCCTCAATGTAACAGACTGCTGCCTCCATCACTGCCCTGATGACGAAGGCAGCACATACCTTTGAAAACACCGGCAAACTTTTACCAGACTACATGTTGTTACAACACAGACGACAGCTGATTTTAAAGGTATTGACTGGTTTGAAATAAACATAGATCTTACTTGGGTACAGCAATTCACAGTAACTCGAGTAAGATTACTTGAAGATCACAGCACAATGGTGAGTCATGATACAAGTAGGTAAACAAGATGCTTGGAATGATCATCAACAACCAAAAAAATTTTCATGTAGCCTAGTGATCAGTAAAACAGTGTTTATTTAATAGTTACATTGCACGGTTTACATAAACCTGCAAGAATGAGACACCAGCCAATGTATTTGTATGGAAACACATGTGGGAGACAGTTGATTAGCAAAAGAGAAAAAACACCTATACTGAACTCGGGTTAATTATGTATCTCATACATACTCTACACACTGGTTTTGGTTGAAACACTATCACAGGGATGGCAAACCACTGACATGAATTGGCACTGGTAAGTGCAGGTTCTGTTAATACCAATAACCTAGCATTTTTCTTGTTTGTGTACATGTGTCTAAGATCAATTTTTGCTGTTACTTCATGTTTCCAACCCAAATACCAAGTACGGTTACCCAAAGAAAAACAGCTACAACATAACACAATGTTGAATTTTATTTTCAACACAGCTCATTTTCACTTATCTCATGTGTTAAATATATTCAAATCATATTTAAGTTCCTTATAAGATATGACGGCTAATTTTAATATATTTTTAAGTTCCTTACAAACAAATTTGTGTTCTCAAAATAATGATACATAACCCAAGAACTGAAGGAATGTCTCTAAATGAGCAACAGCAGACATCTCATTAAGTTCATCAGAACGGTAACAGAGCAATGAGGATTGCTGGCACCACTTCTTATTGTTAAGGAAGGTCTGATGCAATCTTGTGCAAAGCAGTGAAAATGTTTGCCATCCCTGACCAATTACATGTGCACAGAAACCACACAACTGGGGTATGTTGTCAAACTTCTATAATTCTAGGAAATGTGTTGTTTGTGAAAGGTTGAGAAAGTTCTTGTCCCAAGTTCATACAATTTTGAGTCACAAAGTGAAATGATTATGAGCTTAAAAACAAACAATTCAGAATAAAGTAAGTGTTGCTTATTCATGAGAGATAAATATCTGTATTAACATCCTTCCACTTTATGGAAACAGTTAATCCAGTTTTAAAAGTACCAACAATTAAATAATTTTTAGAAAGGAATTCAAAGTGTTTTACCATTTCTTATCAACATATGTATCAATCTGTCATGTGTTTTAAACCAACCCACGAATGCCCATCAGCTGCATTATCCATATTAATTAAACCATGGACAAAAAAAGTATAAGGAATTTGGTGTCTACAATACACAAACATTTAAACAAACTGTAAATCTAAGTTCTGATAAAAACCGAAAAAGCGTATTTACATGAAGCCATAAGTACACTAATAAATACTGATAAGACAAAAGTTTTAAATAATCTTCATCATTTCAATAACATTAATATTTTATGTTATGTACATCTTCATACAGAGTAGTGCTTCTGAGGCAACACCATCAGATGCTAAAATTTAACACAAACGTATGCATAAAATATGCATGTATTTGTTACAGGCTGCATACTTGAATGCCTACGCTTAAAATAAATCTACTTTTGGAAATGTAAAATGGGTAATAATCTGATAACTACCATAAAATACTTTTATTGGGGGGGAGACTATACAGAGATCCTATATTAAATCAAACCAAATTACACTGGAAAAGTGCTGCAACCGCCCAAAGAACTCAATTCACAAAACAGCAATAATCTCCATATTTACAACTGAGAAAAAATTAACTTCATGATCCGTTTCTTATAGCGCACATTATTCCTGCATTTACTGCAGCAATCGCTTATGAAGTAGGACTGAAACATTGTACTAATTTTTATGCACAGAAGCAGTATCAGGGTTACGATGATTGAACTTACAGCAGCAGAAGAAAAAATACTTTAATGAGCAGCTGGTAAGTCCTGAGCTAGCAGCTGAGATGAATAGGAATTTGTGTCACCTTGTGACAGAACGTTACAGAAATAAGCTTCTGCACCTTGCATTTTTATCAACCTGCAGCACAACATCCACAAAAAAATATAAAAATTCAATATTTAGATATTTTAGAATCCCTTGAAGGAGTAGATTCAATTTCAATTCGGGACACATTGTTTTCCCTGAAGTAGATGTTAAATGAACAATGAAAACAATACAGCAATCAGAGAACCACCATATTACATCCTAAAGCACTAATTCACCATTGGCAAATTGCTGTGATTATGAAGAATAAATGTATATAAATGTCGCAAAGCAGACTACTAGCATGAAGATGATATAACTGAAAGGCTTACATAAGTCTGGAAAACTAGGCAGGCAGACACAAATATACTGTGGTTCAGAATAAGGATTCAGTAAGGAACAACCAAACATCAGAGGCTAGTTAGCATTAAAGATACAATTAGCAAACACGGCCAGTGCAGCTTTCCAATTTGTATCAACTATCAGATACAGAAAGGCCCATGACACAGATACAATACCAAATATGTGGACAATGTTACAGAATTGCTGATATTAGCCAAGGAATCAATGTCAGAGCAAAGGCTTCGGCAATTAGACTAGTCATCAGTTGAACATGTAACTTGGGACAAACTCAACCATTCCATTCAACAAACATCTAAACTCACATAAGTCATTTCAAAATCACATCCACATTCTAACCTCTATTCTTCATCTACATATAACTGCTATAATGTAAGTCAGTACAATGTATAGCCTTATTAAAGTCTTTGTATTCTTCCATTCTGGAAACAAAAATTAAACTTCTGATGATGTGTTAAATATTCTGCTGGTCTTCTGTTTCAGTGTCTTCACTTTGATACCCTGTGCTCAGCTGTCATGGACGCACTGGTGGAATCATTCGTAAAAGTTTGGAAAACTTGCTTTTACAATTCCATAACAGTTGTTAAACTGTGCCCAAAAAATGGAAAGACATATATAGTTACGCTTGCACATCAACTTCTGATATTTCTTTCTCTACTTACCACTCTTTAATTTCACTGAACTCACAGAAACAATTCTTTCCATTTACTGATCTTTTTTACAGGAGCTTAGCTGTATGTAAAAAAAATCCAATAAAACATACTAAGCAAACCAAATAAATTACTCTTCAATCATACTGCATATGAAATCACTGAAGAAATTCATAAACCTATGAAAAATTTCTTAAAACAATAACATGTATAATGCCTGTCCAAAGCCACAATTTACTGCGCAGGCAAAGTACAAAGCAATGTTCAGCCACTTGGAATTAAAAAAAAGGAGCCTAACACTGATACCTAAAAACCGAAGATCCAACTTTTATTGGCAACAAAAAAATCAAAGGATACTACACAGTTCATTTCAGAGAAAGCAGGTTATGGGACTCCTGCAATGTTATTTGTGGCTCTACTTTCTGTAATGAAGTAAACTGTGATTTCATTCAGGAGATAAGATGAAGATGTACACACACAAGTCAAACTATTTTATGTTCTACGGTGGCACGGGATAGATGGATGGAGAGTCAGAACTTAAAAATACCAGAGGAATTTAAATGTTATATATAATTCTTGCATTTAAAGCTATTTACATCTTTAGTACAAATATATAAAATCCTTAAACAAGTTCCTCTGCTATCACAAAATGCTCCATTTTTCTATTACAATAATTTTCAAATCCCTGCTTTAAATAGTCCAAACTGCACCTCCCTATTTTATGACTTTTTTTAATTACACATTTTAAATTTTCAAAGAATTCCTAATACCTGTATTTAACAATGTCTCTCCTTTATTTCTCATACCTTTGACACCGAGGCTCACCTTGCATTCATAGCTGTCTGAAATAGCACACGAAAGAAACTTCCTGAAAGAATGAAGCAGCAAATTG
>NW_019059840.1:222715-277798 GCF_000696155.1 Zootermopsis nevadensis | reverse complement strand
ATTTAAAATATTCAGTAACTTACATTTTCAACTTGCTGGACTAACTTCATCTCTGTACTGAGACAGTGTCGGATGATGCGGAAAAGGCCCAGGGGATTGTGACTGTACCGTTGCTGAAAAGTACACACAATCTATGAACCCTTCTTTCAGTATCTTTAAACAAACACAAACTGTACGAAACTAAAATCTTTTATGGCGAGCAAATGTATTAAAATCCTTTCATGTAATCAACTGCATCAAAGTTGAGTTGAAGAACTGCTGTCTCTCCATCATTTGGTTTAATTTGGGGAAACACGACACATAAACCACTAATATGTATCTCTGTACATTCCTGAGGTGCCCCTTCCCTAATGATGCACTACGCAACTTTAGGGTGGTGTCAATTTGAGCAGTATCCCCTCCAATATCGTACTGTAACTTGGACAACAATCTTCTATCAGCTGATCTTTGTCCTGAAGGTTGTGTCATCAAGTTTAAGCCTATGGTCAGGCTTAGTTTAAAGAAATGCCAACAGTCGGCTAAAATAATAATGGGTATAATCTTTCTATGACTTACTCTGAACATATTGGCAGCCTCAATTAGCTTCAACTTTGTAAGAAATAAATCTTCTGTTGTCATTGTATTTGCTTTTGCCTCTAATTCCTGTATTAGTGACCCAACCAATCCTGTCACGTACTGTTCATGCTGGGGATTTTCTGGATCCAGATCCCTGAGAATTAGAATAAAATGTACATTTATGACTTCAAACATGATATTATTTACTAAGATCAGTACTTCTCAACTGGAGATCTGATCACCACTGCCAGATGACAGTTTACCTTGACAGTCTGAAAATATTATGCACAGATTATCCAATAAATCTGAAACCAGTACCAAATTTCCTTTTTCCGGACTTTGCTGAATACTGTTTTTGGGAACTGAAAAATGCACTGGAATTATCCTCATGTGAATCAAATGGCCGGACCTACACACAAGTAGATAAATTTAATAACAATCCAACTACGGATAACTTCCTTGGGAATTTCTATAAATAGCATAAACAAAAAAACATGACATCCAATATAAAACATGACCAAAATCAAATCAAGAATTCTTGTGTTAAGACTTAACACAGCATAAGATTCCAATTTGCTTACCTTAAAATCATAAGACATTCATTGCATTCAGCTAAAAATGTGTTACATTTTTCTCCACAACTTTCTTTTTGAAACATTTACTTCTCCAATAATTACAATCTTTGTTACACTTAAGATGCATGCAAAATGTTTCTCGAGTCTGTGTTATTTTTGCCTATTTTGACCAAAACTGGAACATGTGAAAAACTGTCCAGTAAAATTCCCCTAAAGAAACCCTTCAGCAGTACTTGAGTTGTTACACCCCGACAGGTAGATTGACTGACAGATATGATAAAATTAATAAAAACACTTTGTAACATTTTATTGCAAATGGACAAAAAACCTGTAGATTAGTGTTATAACAAAACCTTGAAAACTTACAGCCTCTTCATTGACTGAACTACCACATCTATGATTTTACAGAGGAATGTGTACAAATACAATCATTAGTACATTACCGCAAACCATTTATGCTTAGAAATTAATAGATTTAACTTGAAAATAAATTCTGTACAACACTTTTTGCAAGTAACAAAATTTTATAAGATCGTTTAATTTCAAATGAGCATATATTCTGAATAGGCATTATACCATTAACCATGGGTCCACATTCCACTTAATTAATTAAGAATAAATAAGTCTTCTGTAACAGTGTATTTGCTTTTGCTTCTAATTCATAAAACTATACTTTTATCTTACACCTGAGCAATATATGAACAGTCACTGTAAGCTGATAAGATGTAAAACTATTTAATGTAAAACAACATACCACATTTTCTCTTCAATCCATGCAGCAAGGAAATGGCGTACTTCAATGGGGAAATGCTCCCCATACACAGATCGCACTTGCTGGAGTGCATCTCCCTGGAGCTGCTGAGCCTTAGCCCAGAGGGCCATTGGGTTGCAGTCCGTATTGGAGCAACCTGGACAAAATAAAATGAACTTACAAAACTTTTTTCTCATATCAACACCACAATCCACAACAGAGAATTATTTGAACTTACTTGTGTCTTCATAACAACAGGATGGTCTATCTTTAACATCTCCCGACATGATAATTATTATTCCAGTATCAACTCAGCTTAATAAAAGAAACATCTCAACCAACAACACAACCTACAAGCCAGTCAGTCATTCAATAATATAACTTACTACAATCCAGACTAGCATTGGGAGTCCATACTGCTTTTAATAGAACTATTATTTCTTAGAAAACAAAGTTCGCATATACCCATCTTTCAGAGCGCACACCCAGACGCTTCTGCTTACACACTGGTTTATTGTCACTTCTGATACCAATACGTATATACCGAGACAAGGACAGACGACATGAAACAAAGCAACAACGGCCACTATATGAATTAAACGTTATCCATCACATGATAAAGCATTATATGTAATTTCTAATTGCAAACTTCATCTCAATGCGTGAAATGAAGACCAAAAAGGTTGGGATGCCTGCAGACAAATTCCGAACGTCTAAACATCAGAGTCTGTGCTTCTCTTTTCAAGCCTATAACGCACGCTACATTACATTACAACTTACCAAAACTTACGTCTGGTTTTGTCGTCACTCGGACAACGGATTTTCAATACCTGTGACTAATATTATTTCTTCTGAATAGTAATTACTAGGAAAATATGACATAAACGATCTGCAACACTTTTCCAAGAATTTCCTACCATAAAAATGGAAAACGGCAAATCACGTGACCAACGCATGCGTGCACGTAGGTATGAAAAAGTTTCCTGCCTAGATGTATAATCTCAGTTCCTTCATTTACTTCATATGCGCGGAATGTAGGGTTATAGTTAAAGATATTTATTTTGAAATTATAAGTAATTATCAACTGGATTAATTATATTTCATTGGAGTACTAATGAAATAAAATTATTGTTTTAGAGAAATAATTTATATTTAAATTTTCATACACGATTAAAAAAGAAACAGATGGAGTAATGAAAGGGGGAGAGAGAGGTGTGGCCTACCTCTTCCAAAATAAACTAAAACTAGATTCTGGCAAAACCCAACTGTCTTTATCTAAGAAGGTACGAAAGCTCTGCGCAACCGATTTCTTCCTAATCTCATAGATTAATTTCGTAGATGTGACTTGCTGTGTGCACTTGTTCTATGTACATATTTGTGCAGGTGAATAAAAGGAGCATTATTTACCGAAAGGAGTATACCCTTCAGTAATCCCATTGGCATATGGTTTACCTTTAATATCCATTTGTGCAGCTAGAATTACGGAACGCGTTAGAGTATTTGAGCACTAAAAACTGAATTTGAAGAGGCCCAAAATCCATTGACTGCTGGGTTTATGAGTGTCAATTTGCATTGGGAATTTCCAGTATTTGCTTGGTATTTAGAGAAAAAATTGTTAATTTCACAGATTGGCTGTACATAATTTCTTTCCATACTGCAGCACAGATTTCTTTAGGAAACTATAGTACATAATTTTGCACCTTATAAAAAATAAAACCCAAATACATCCAATTCAGCCCCCTCAGCAAATATAATTAATACTTCATTGGACTTCATCCTTCACCTTGGTTTTCTTCATCAAAAAGTTCTGAAACTATAAACAATTTTGTTTATATATATAACTACAAACGGTGTATAATTCTGTGCAATGTAGAAGTCAATCACGCACCACACACAGTTACACTGTCAACAAACTGACCATGGTCATGGACTAAACCAAGGGATCAGGCAATGCAAGGAACCTGAGGTTGCACATTGAAAAAATAATTAACATAATTCCAAGAATATGTACTTACAGAATATACACATGATGAAAACAAAACAAAAACCTACATAGTTGCATCATTGCTAGATAGAATCAATATGAGGATCCAATACTAGCTCAGAAATCAGCCAAGCTATACAAGGAGTACAAATTATTCACAGTCATTTACAAAAGCTATACAAGGAGTACAAATTATTCAGTCATTTACAGGAAGCATGAAATATTATCTTGTATGCAGTAAGAAAATTATATCTTATTCTTAAAAAGTGTTTAAGGCATCAATATTTTAAGGCTATCATATTTGTAGTCAATGTGCCACAGATACTGTGTGAAAGAATATGTGCTGTTACTTGATGGACAAGGCCTATGAAATAAAGTTCAAAGTCATTTCTATGCACACAACTTCAAATATTTCAATCTTCATTTCACACAGAAATCTGATAGTAGTATCAAGAACATGGCTGTACTCCACTGTTACAAGAATAATTTGAGGCAGATTATATGGAAGCACATAATTCCTTATACTTGCTTTAAAAAAATAAGTTTTTATAAAACCAACAACAAACACAACATTTCCTTTGACAGATATTTTGAAATGAAAATAACATAAAACAACTATTTATATATATATGTACATGAAACTACTGTACTACAAGATATACATATTTGATGATCACCTATTAGCCTTTTTTATGTTTAATGTTGACATCTTATTACATTTTACTGAGTTGACCAGTTTTGCACATTTCTAAAATTATATATGCAACAGATCAGAGAATATTCCATAACAAATGGAGGAGGAGGCAAAGAATGGAATAATTTGATTAAAAGTAATTACAGCTACGTTTTCTGGTGTGAGGCTTGGAGTGACTATATAATTTGTTTCAAAGACAAGCAGAGGATGCACACCAAAAATTTTTCAAAGCCCAAAAAATATTGAAAGTCACTCCTGCCCTTTGGAAAGCAAACAAGAGTTGCTCTGCATTACTTGGTTTCATATAAATTAACACACATTATAGTACCTTTCATTCAGTACAAAGAAATGAGTACCTATTAGTTTGCTACCAAGAGCATACTGTGGTTGACTAGTGTCATGCTAGTGTATACATGTATCATTATATTACAGACTTTATTATATTAATTTGTACAATAAATGGAAATGAAAAAGTGCGTAAAGTGATTCTGGGTGAAAAAAAGAAGGAAGATTTATGTGTGCAATCAGAATTTAAATTAGAGGTAATAGCAATTTTGAATCTTCAGCTAATATAACAGAGCATTCTGTAACTTATGATCCATGAAGTGATTATAATTTTTTTCACCACAAACCATCTAATCAGTTTGGTTACCACAGTGAAGCAAAGATGTGGATGATCAACCTTTGTCGTACATGAATAGGGAGATGCTGGGCTGCTCGCCAGACTTTAACTCTAATGTTTAATGGTATAACAGAACATCACTGTGACTCATGGGTTCTTAGACCATGTGTATGCCATGACCTATGGCTGATAAATATTAAATGTCTGGTTTTGAACCAGCCATGCATGGCTCACTACTTATAAAAAAAAATATGATTACATAAATGGTCAAAACATATTAGAACATACATACAAACAGGTTGTTCAAAGGTAAATCATGGGAACAACTAGGTTACCTCAAAGATAACACATGTAACATGAAGTCTTAACTTGAATCTTGACCATGATACTGACTATGCTTTTCTTCAGTCCTTCCTGGTGAATACTCAGATAGTACCTTAAAATAATAAGTATCAGATTGCTTCCTCCATCATTTTTCAAATTTACCATACACAGTCACCTTCTCACTTCCTTTCTATGTAACCTCTACAACTGATACATCAATATTAAATTACTCTTGGATGCAAATCTGCACATACCTTTACAATGACCTTCCTGTCACCTCACAACACAGACTAAGGGTGGAGTCAATTTTTCCAAAACATTTTCATAAGCAGGCTGAGATTTGAATCCAAGAGCTCCTGAATACATAGCAGGAGTGCTAACCACTCAACCATGTTCAATGTGTACTGTTTTAAAGAACTAAAATAAATAAGGATATAACTGACATCTGTCAAAAAGGGAGAAAAAAAAACTACAGATGTGGCCTTGTTACATTGTGTTAAGAAGCAAATTCCACTTACAAACAGTGGCTTAGAAACATTTTTTCATTTCTTTTTAGCTTGACATTATTTTCGATGTACAATATATAAACATATTACAGCGGTAACTGTGTGTGTACCAAAAGAATGTTTAGAATTTCCTTAATGTTATTTAAAATATAAACAAACATGAGATTCATAAAGGAATTTATGTTATAGGCCTAACATAATTTTACATTTTTTTATTTAATACAACAAAATGATATTGGGCATTCCCCTTTGTCTGAGATATATGTACTAATTGCACCAATTACTATCCTGAGGCACTTAATTTAACAGCTTTCTTATTTTAATTACTTCATTTTTCATGATGATAATCAGGATTGAACCAAAATTCCATAGAATATCACCCTAGAATCCTAACCACTGGATCATACACCTCTTTTAAATCAATACTTAGGAAATTGGATACCTAAAGTTACACTTCAAAGAACTCCCTTTTAAATATTAATTACATTTATTATTTTAACATAATTTCTATGCTTACTGTACTAAGGAAACAAACACTCTTTTTTTGTGATAAGTTTATATCTTTTCAATGTATATAACAGCCAAGATCTGTCTGTCCACTTTGCAGTTTCTCCCAAATAGTGTGCTATTGAAGACATGGTAGAAACGCAAAAATATTTCCCTTGGACAGACTCCCCTGGGGAAATACCGATTTTTTCTATTTAAAAATTTAGGCACAGAGTATCCAAAAAACTTATACAATGGTGTCTTTGAAAAAATTAACACAAAATGTCCTATTCGAGAGACAACCCAAAGAATATTGTTAATTCTCTGTTTTGAATATAATGCAACACAATGTCCAGAAAACACACACACAACAGTGTGTCATAGCAAAAATGGTAAATACTAAAATTTTCCTCTTGGATACACAACCCTGGGAGAATTAAATTTTTCTATTTCAAACTAGCTGCAAGACTCTTTTACTATATACTTTGTATTCCCCAGCCTTTGGATTATGGACATTTCACAAGATTCAGAAAAAAAACAGTAATGCCTGTCAGTAACTCTGAGTCAAATATTTAACTAAACATTCACACTTGCAACAGGAAGTAATTTCCAGTCTTTAGACAATGCATAGTATTGAATGTTGAAAATGACTTTTCTTTTTTGCACAAAACCACACAGTTCTTCAGCTATATTTTAATAATTTCAGCAGAGAGTGAATGAAGAGAAAACTGAATTCCTATTGGCATGTCCATCTTTCCTTTTTCATAGTAGAATCAACTTTCAGTGAATACAACCACACCAGGGTCTGTACTTCTTTAAGAATTATACATAAGACATCCCACAAATAAACTCTATTTACATGCGCTTCAATCAGACCGACTCCAAAGCAAACAATTATACATGGCTTTCTGAATATGATTATATCTTATTGCTCCCATCAAAATGTCAATAAATATAACTGTTACAAAGTTGAGTTGTGCTTCTAAAATTTAATCCTTTCAATTATTTCAAGTGGCTTCTCCTACTTTTACTTATTTGGCACTTAAACCACTTCACTACCAAACTCTTTGTTGCAAAATGATATAAACCATTCTACAGCTCATTTACTTATTGTGAACATCAAGTACCACAAAAAAATTCACAAGTGAAGCAAGAAAACAGATATTCCAGCTGTTTCAATACCCAGTATTCTTTCATATGATGTACTTTTTAGAACAAGTTTTTACGCTACTCACGATTCCAGTCATACACAAATTTATTCTAAATTCAGGCAATAATCTCAATAGTTCACAATTATGTAACATGATTATTACTTTGTTTTTGTCCTTATAAGAATGGATGACTGTACAATGTGTTTATGAATAAAGAATGTTGACATACTGGCAGTGATAGCCTGCAAAAGGAAGAGGCACACACCTTCGACGTGTGCTAAAGGAAAACAAAGAAAACATCCTGACCGTGAAAAACGTAACACAAGGCCTCATACTTTGATAAATTCTTTGGAATGATCTCATTTGACTCAGAACAAAAACTAAAGGAAAACAAAGAAAACATCCTGACTGTGAAAAACGTAACACAGGGCCTCATACTTGGATAAATTCTTTGGAATGATCTCATTTAACTCAGAACAAAAACCAGTGGCAGGGCTCCATAAAAAGCAGGAGATTTCTTAACTAGCTGAGCCAACTATTAGTTTCTGAATGAGTGCACTCCATAAATTTAGGGAAACTGTTAATGTAGAACAAATCTGTACTCCTGACTCTGTTTTGCCTTCATAATCAGAAGGCTCCAGATGACTTCTTCATGTAAGTTGAGATACTGGTGGACTCCTGGTATTACCCTGCACCAATTCTGTTTGGAAATGTACTGCGTTGTCCGTTGATGAAAACAATGTGTGTTCACATAAAATATGTTACAAATAATCACTCAAGTTGAAATGCGTAGTAGTGAGAAAATTCTACTAACAATGTGAAGTGGAATTTGAGTTGAAACTCAAAACAATACACGACTTACATAAATTTACATCAAACAATTTCAATGCAAGGAATGTCAACTCTTAACAAAAACCGGTACTTTGTGACCATGAGGCAAGAAGCTGGACTCTCCAAGTTTATGCGTTTGATCCTCGGTGAAATCTGTGTGGATTTTTCTGCACCCAGACTGAAGTGATCAGGCCCCCACAATGGTTTGCAGCCTACATTAAAATTCAGGTCACATCTACCGACCATCATCTTCGTAACTACCCAACGACTGGGGGTAACAGAATCCACCGTATTAGTGTCCGACCTCAGAAATGGAACCTACACCTGCATACGTTTGGCAGAGGCTAAGAAAAGTCATCACAGACCATTCATGGGGACATCAAAGACCGATCAATCGCTAATTTAAGAAATGTCAGATTCATCTAACGTAGAATATAGTTGTTGATTGGAAGGTATCAATTAAAATATGTTCGGATACATCAAGTAATGGATGTTATGGTAAAACAATGTTTAAACAAATTTTTGGGCTATACAAACAAGTGTTAAAGTACAGACATTTTGGCCACTCCACCTGCAATTCCATAAACATACTTAAAAACAAACATGCCATTATGAAGACTGAACACATCTGGTAGTAAATTATAAATTATGCCTTTGGTCATGGAACTGAAGAAGCCAAAAGTATTACCAGGAAGTACATCATATGACTACAACACTGTAGAAACATCCGTGAATGTCGTGAATTCAACTTGTCACGATGGTTTGTTACTGCATCATATTTTCCATCAAACATATCCAATAAATTGACAACATCATTCCTTTCTAGAAATATTTATACCTTACACAGGAAGTAACAAAATATTAAATAAATGTTACATCATTCATCATGCTCTGGGCTTTCCTGCTCAGCTATTGTGTAGTTTGAAAAAGTATATAACACAACTTACTGACAATTTAAATTGAAAACACAAGTTTAGACAGGTTCAAAAGCAGAATGAATGTTGTAATATGTGACAACGCTGAACCATTTAATGGCACAGTGATACAATTTGACGTAATACATCACATATTGAGTCATAAGTTGCAAAGCTAATTCCAACAGCAACTGGCCCTTTAACCCAATTCATACTAAGGCCCTTGAAGAAACCTCCACGAATACCTTCGTACCTGAAATATTGATCAGCGCATTAGAATGGAAGCACACTGCATTTTTCCTAGAACGGAGTTCACATAAAGATTTATGAAAGTGTAATCAACTGTTTGATAATTTTACAGGATAGGACTGAATGGAAGAGGAGAATTGAGGAGGCCGTGGACCGAATACGGACCGGAGAGCCATAGAAGAAGAATCAACTGTTTGAAGATTATTTATTATGGGGACAATCTGGCTACAAATTCAGTGTTGTTAAGTCTTTGTGGCACAGCTTATGAATAAGGACTCCAAACTATATTAGTGTTATCATACTATCAATAGCTTGGCATAATGTGCTATTGCTACCAAATGGTGATGAATTATTCTAAATACACTGTGAACACTTCATATACAAGAAGACTATGTTCCCATACTTATCCACACACATATTTAAAATTGCATATTTTTTTTAAGTTTTAATAACAGATCTATTTGTTCAATAATTGCTAACTGTAGACAATTTTCCTAGACCTTACACATTCCAAGTCTACCCTGAAAAAATGCATCTCTTATCTAAATCACGTAAGTATAAGACGTTTTATTGTACCTGTATATCTTCTTGAGTGTTCCAAGAATCGTCTTGTACTGTGTGCCAGATATAGGTGAAGTCTGCATACGACGTCTTACAATATCTAGAGGGTAAGAAGAAGACTGCCCCAACATCCCTGCTATGGCACCAAATGCAAGACTCGGAAGAGGACCAGCCTGTTTACTTGTACTGCCAGTATAATCTGTAGCATGCAACGATTTTTTTAAATTCTATATCGTAAGTAACAATTTATCTTATTTTAACAAGGTCTTAGAAAGTAATGTTTGTTTTTTTAAAATTACAAGAAACAATATCAGGGGCCAGACAAAGAGGTGGCTTGTTTTCTGTTTGAAGATGTGTAATGATACAAAGCGAAGGTGTATGGGTTCAAAGTCTCACACCCTCAATTATAAGCTAATCCTCAGGTAGAAGGCATTCATCAGTCAGAAATTCAAAATAACAAAATACTAACTGTAAATGTTTCCCATAAAAGCATTGAAGCTAAGTGCATGAACCTGTCCAACTTGCAACAAAAGGGGTGTTCAAGTTCCAGGATAGAGGGGTGTCCAAGATATAGAGTGTTGTGGACATGTAAAATTATAGGATATTCGCCGGTTCCAATTAAAAGTGTCCAATATAGAGGGGTGTCCAGGATATAGGGTGTCCAACTAGAGGGGTTTTACTGTATATATCACTTGCCCTTTCAGAGTAGGAGGAGACAACAACCAATCATGTGACTGGTAGTCAATATACCTAAAGATTTGTTAATATGTTTTAATTTTGATGTCAGTGGCAAAAGTTGGAATTAAACATGAGACCTAAATATTAACAACCTGTTATTATAATGATAACATAATATTATTAATACGGATCGAAATGAAATACGGTGGGAGGGTGTAGACTAGATTCGAGTGACCCAGGCCAGTGACAACTGACAGGCTCTTGGGAACATGGTTCCACAGAAGGCGTGAGATTTTTAATGCAATTTCAGTTTGTTACCATCATTCATAATTATTTTAGTGTTGTCACATTTTCAAAGATTTGTGATTTTGTCCTACAATCTCGTGATGGGACATGATTATGTTTTCACTTTATTTACTCCAGTCACACTTGCATGTTATGAAAGTCATTATTCCAGTATTATAATCTTCTATATACATACCCATGTACTTCCTTTTTAGAGTATCATATGTGAAAAAACTAACGCCAGCATAGGGAATTACGCCGAGAACAGTCGGTAAGTAACCTCGGTACAGAGCATGTGGTCCTTCTTCGTACCAGATTTTAACAAACACTTCTCGTAATGTCCGGTACTGTTCTTTATGAGTGACAGCCATCCGAGCTCGGGCCAGGTCCAAGGGGTAGGTGAGAGATTGTGAGGTGACTCCAGCTAGTGAGCCAGCTAGGAACCTCATGAAAGGAGAAGTCCTGAACAAACAAAAGTACACAATTAATTTGTATTGTTATATGTTTTTATGAAAATGGCACTAATTATACAGGAAAACTGTATAAGATAAAAAAACCTGCAAATTTGATAGTAGGAAAAGAAATGAATTTTTCACAACAGTGTCTTGAATATATATATTTGTTTCACAGCATGTTGTTTTCATAACGAAATTAACAAAATCAACAAATTACTGTACTTATGGCTTTTGTCGACATCCACACGAAGGACCCTCTTCCATTGTTCATGTGCAGTAAACTGGATTGCAGCATAGGGAATGATGCGTGCCATAGTTGCAGAATTACCACGCCACAGGCTAAGCAAACCTTCATTTCGATAAGTGTTGACTAAAAAGCGTAAAGCTTCTCTTGCAGAGTATCGAGACTCTGAGATCTGAAAATTTATTTTTGTGCGGTCCAGTGGTGCAATTGTGGTTTTAGCAGCTGCACCCGCTGTTGCCCCAGCAATCATACTTGTCACCACTTGCTCTGTGTTTGACAGCTTCTGAAACTGAATGAAGTCGAACACACCGATCTGAGAAGTTACAAAATAATTTGCTCTATTCGCTTGATTTGACATCCCACAACTTCTGAGGGAATAAACTACTTCATTAGGATACAGCTTCCAAAACTTATTCACTAGGATACAGATTCCCAAACTTCTGATGCCCTTATATCATGGTCTATCATGTCCTGGATCATTTAAATCAAAAACATCACTTGTTGTAAGCATTAAGAAACAGCAAGCAGAGTGACAATCAAAACAAATTTACAAAGCCACACTTTAAAACATAATTTAATGTGACATGATAAATGAGATGCAATTTATTTTTAATTTTATTTTACAAATCCTTGAGCATATCCTGTCAACTGTTAAGCAGTCACTGACAATTTTGTATTTCTCTGGACTTCACACAGGCTAAGAGAGTTGAAAACTATTTCATAAAATTACGTGTCATAATAGAATAATTCAAATTCTGATTAGATCAACAGAAAACTTACGATGGTATGAAGTTATTATCATCCATAACTAACCCACTACCATTCTAAGTCATCTTACAAGTAAGATCTACAATCAAGCAAGCTCAATGTACAAAGTGACAGAAGCTGGTTTATATACTGATTCAAACAAGGACAAGGCATGAAAAAATAAATAAAAGAAATAAAGAAAGAAAAAAGAAAATTCTCTTCATGTGTTTTAGGCTCCTGATATGAATTTCAGTTATTATACCAGTTAATTTTTCTACAGAAATAATTTCATTATTTTGCTTGAAAATCAGTGTTAAGAGACTAAAATAATTTGAATACATAAACAAAAAATGTTGAATACATCAAAAAATATAAGTGCAATATGTACAATTCTGAGATGTTTAATTACCATGCACTATCAAAACATGAAACACAACTCACAACTTCTTTGTTGTTAATTGCTGAATCATGCTGATGTTTTCTAATTGCAAGCTTGGAGCTCTCTTCCCTGAGGACCACTGTTGTATCTGTTGTTCTTCCCTCCACTGTGCTATGGCTCATGACTGGTTCCAAAGTCTCACACTGTTACAACTAATTAACACAAACATTACTAAGTTGTAAATAACATGGTATCATCTGCACCTAAAATAAGCAAACTCTGGTTATATCCTCGCCTGCATAGACATATCATTAGCTACAGTCCACAGAGCTAAGCTTGCAAGCTGACACATTCCAAAACCGAATCCAGGACTACTGCGGGCACAGTTACAATACACTTGAATAAAAAGTGTAAAACCATGATTCAATGATAAGCGAAATAGGCAACAGTAATTTTCTCGTAAACCAAATTATATACCACAGCATGGTAATTTCTAAATTTACTAGTTGTAAACAAACGAAAGAGTAGAAAATGTACTTATTAGAAATTTCCAGTGCTCATACCGAGGCAAATAAAGCAGTATGAGATAACTGTTTCTTTCCAAGGACAAAGCAAATATTGCACTACCTTTCTGCAGATTCAAAATCATCGTGTCCTTTGACACCTGTTTTGGACTATTTCAAAATCACATTCTCTCTTTCTTCTTCCATTTGCACCATAATAAATGGTAAACTGGAATATAAAGTTACAATTAAACATCTTTTCCAATCCCAATTTCTTTATGTTATACAACTCACTAACCCCACTGCTACAGCTTAACTTAAAGTATTACAACATGAAGAAAATCTGTATTCTTTTATTTTTTAAATCTGTGACTACGACAAAGAACAACACCATGCACCAGGAAAATATTTTGACTCACAAAGGATAAATCAGTAAGTAAACAGTGACGGACAAACCAGATATAATTTAATTCTTATTACTTTTTGTACACACTTATATTTAACTAATAATCTTACTTAAAACATTGCTAAGCAAGGCCAACCTATGACAATTCCCTCACTACAAACTTGTCAAATCTTAAAACACATCCACACACAAATGAACAAAAAGGGAAGGTGGACTAAACGCCTCAAAAATAAATCTACGAAAATACAAGCAGCTACAGTTTTCTTCATATTAAATAGACTCTTAAACTCACTGCAAGTCATCTACAGTGAATAAAGCATTCATATAAAGTGCTAATTACTGTACCTACAAAACACACCTATCTTCTTGATACCAATCCAACTACGGTTCGCTTTGCCCGAACTCGCCAACTTTGCTTAACTCGCAGTTGCAGTACGTGAGATTACGTGGTTACATCATAGCTGTACTTTAATTTTTACTCCGTCCAATATTCTCTGAAAGGTTCATAAAATGGATGATTACAAATTTTTATACACTAATAATTACATGGGGACCAAACACACCTGACAGTCTCATGCACAATTCTGTATTAAGTTGATGCATGATTTTTCAGAATAAGACTGTTACATCAATGAACTGTCAAAGTTGTTAATAGTTAGACCAATCGGAAAGTTCAAAGAGCTCTGATTTCTACATTTCTATAATAATCATTCAACATCAATTGCCTCACACATCGCACCAGAACATAACACAAATAGAATCATGGAAACAAAATACACCCGACTGTGTGCTGTTGTATGAAAACATTACGTCCCAAGCGAAAGCAAGACTTGGCCCATTTGATTTATATTGTTGCTGTTTACCGCATTACGTATCAAGCGTATAAACATTTTAAGAGTATGTAGAACATTGACAAAGGAAACCACAATGATCAACAAAACACCAAAATAATTCAACGAATTATGAAGTGGACATAGTATATTTTCATAACTGTTATAAAAGTAAACATCTGCTGTTATCCCCGATATCTCGCATTAGCTCATCTGAGTCACGCATTGCCCATATTCTGATAAAGAACCATCAGTCTGACAAAATAGTATAATACGTAGATGAATGCGTTGAATTCAACACCTTAATATTGCCACTTTCACAAAATTATACTTCTGGAAGACATTTACAAATGGTATTGCTATGTGTTTGTTTTATTTACAACTGTGTTACAGATCCATAGGTCTTGGTATTCAATGTGTTCTATTCCTAAGAAATACTCTTAGCTGCTGTGAATGTTGTAAGTGACACGTTACCTTTGTTTCAGGCACGATATTTTAGAGAACAGGATATCGATGGTAAGAATCTGAAAATTCGTGTTTGGCTGATCTGTAGGTTCATTGGTCGATTTCTCTAGTTTCTTCCTGCCTCCGTGGTATTATTATACAATTGTGTTACAATGTTTTGTTTTCCAACAGAGTTTCGAGAATGTTTTTACCTTTTTGCCCGAAGTGGCCAAATTAGAACTCTGGATGAGTTGACAATCATCATGAGGTCACTAGGAATGAGCCCAACAATTCAGGAGCTGAAAAAATACCTTAAAGATAAAGGCAAGTTTCACAATTTCATTAACCATCATGCTATTTGACACTATATTAGAATAGAATTGATTTACCTTCCATAGATCCTTCAGGGGCTGAAGTAAGCCAAGGATGTGGAACATGTTTCTAATACTAATATAAATTTCATAGTTATGACAAGTTGTCAAATTCTTCAAAATGGCGGTTACCAAAGAACTCTTGTGTGCAGCGCTGCAAAGTAGATTGTAATATGGTTACTGAAGAACAACTTTAAAGGTGATTCACATTATAGAATACTATGCAGCGATCATTTCATTCACCAACATTTCCACATATTAGTAAGTTGATTCCTCTGGTGTGACTGTACATGCAGATATATCATGAATCACCTATCTGAAACCATACTGTATGTTACCATAAGTAATGTATTGTTCAAGGTGTTGACACCATTTCCTATAACCAAAACCTGATTAATACAACTCTTTTTGTGATATTAATATAGGTCTACATCATTTATCACTGTGTAAACACACAGTGTGGTAACTTTTCTTAGCTGATTTTAAAAGCCAGAGTATAATGAAAAACAATTTGCAGGTGGCAAAATGTCCTTCGCAGACTTCTTGGATGTAATGCATATTCATAGTCGAGCAGAAGACTTGCCTCGTGAAGTGGTAGATGCTTTTAAGGCAGCAGATTCAGCTAAGAAAGGTACTATACCTGCTCGTCAGTTGCGACACATGTTGCTGCACTGGGGAGAACAGCTTAGTGCAAAGGAGGGTAAGTGCCAAGAAATGTAGAAATCATCTTGGTTCATTCTGAGGAGGAAAGTAAGTGGTTGATATCATAGGTTGCTTTCAGCTTAGAAGTAGCCATGTTATGGCAAACCAGTAGGACTATTTCCCCTCCCCCCTCCAATTTTTCAAACATTCTAACATATTATGTATGTAAATATTACCACTAAAAATTCCTGAAGTCACTTGGGTTGGAAAAGTTACCTGTTGTTTTATATTACACCCACAGTTCAAGGGATAAAAAAGCAAAACTGAATTATGGTGAAAATTGAAATTCTTACTTCAAGGTTTTCATGATATTGAAAATACAGATCATCACAACCCAGAACACCACAGTTGGTCATTTATTGGTGTTTTGTTCTTCTTCAGTTGAACAGATATTTCGTGAGGCAAATGTCTCACCCGGTGGGCAAGTGCAGTATCAAGACTTCGTGAAGATTGCATGTGCTCCTGTACCAGACTATTACTAGTTAAAACAGAATTGGCAGGTGTAAGAATAAGTTTTTATGATCCTGACACAATCATCTTAAAATGTTAAAGGTTTTAATGTATGATGATTTTGACTTGAATCATAAACTGTTCTTATGATGCTTTCTTGATGTATGTTCTACAATGTTTTTAAAAATTTACAATTTCAAGGATTAGTTTTCCGAGTGTTGGCATATTATTTTTAAATTAGATTTATTTTAACAGTATTTATCATTCATTCCATGGATATGTATTACTGTGAAGTGTTATAAAATAATATAAAATCATTATGAACCCATGTATAATGTGTTGTTTTTAATAATGTTAATGAGAGTCAAAATATCACATACAAATGAAGTAACGAAATTGTTAAAAGATTCGTAACATTCATGTGGGCATTTTGTTGGTGTAAATCCAACTTAGTTATGGTAATTGCTGATAAGATAACAGCAGAGAACATACCACAAACTATAATCAAAACTCAAATCTCTGATTCATCAAACTTACACTGTCCATTCAGCTGGAAATTCTATAGCCAAGTGAATTTAAGAGGTTAACAAGGTGAAGGATGAGAATTAAAACCTACTTGCAGATGCACATAATATTTTTAATGAGTGAAAAAAATATGTCAGCTTAAATGGAAAATCAGATTTTAAATGCAGCTGAGACATTATTAGTACCTGATGCTAGTTCTGATGATGCTGAAATTTCTGTTCAGAAGATGACAAGGTACAATTTGCCATCTAGTTTTGGACTACCAAGTTAATAGGCTCAAGTGATAAC
The DNA here is from genome assembly GCF_000696155.1 of Zootermopsis nevadensis. The sequence goes on along the minus strand of NW_019059840.1, from coordinate 260,288 downwards.
ACTTCTGATTTGGATTCAGGAGATGCTCAGTTCAGGTTTCAGCTGGAAGACTAACCAAAGTTTTCATGACTTCAGGTAAGTGCCAGAATTAGTACCTCAAAATAGGCTACTACTAATTCCTCTTCATTCCTTTAAAGTTCACTGAGCACGATGATCCTAGCTTCGTATCTTCAGATAATAATGACCAGAATGATGGTCCACAGAAATCTGAAACATCAAACAGCTGACTATGTATTACAAGGCACAAGGTTGACATGGTAATGTATTTCCCAGCAGTTGATGGAAAATATCAGTGTTAAATGCAGTATGAAACGAACAGTTTCATATTACCGTGTTCATATACATTAATTTTCATCTGAGCAGTGTTTTCTGGAAATGATGGGAATTCAGCTCATTTAAGTTATAATAATGTGATATAAAAGTGGAAACTTCATTGGATTCAAACTTTGTATCAAATAGAACATGCTTGCAACATGTTATATCAGCTGATGATTTTCGAACAAGTAAAGCTTCTGAAAGTGCAGTGTGGATTTTGTCAATAGAATATTATGAGTTGTACTTTCCAAAAAAGAATGTATGGTTCTGCTTCATGTTCAAAAGTTTCAGTTTTAACAATGTATGATTATATTTTTAACTCCATATAGCAACTGTTCTGTTTAACTCTTCTTTTTATTAATATTACAACATACACATTGTGTTCAGCTGAGAGAGAAAAAATGTAATTACTGTGTTGAAGTTGTACAAACTAGCTGGCAAAACAAGTTGCAGACTGTGTTCACAATGTTTATATAATTTTATTTATAAGAACATTAATACATTAGGTCACCTTTACACACATTTTCTCTTCTTTAGTTACCATTTAGGATTATGTTATAAGCATTTCATAATCTACTTACCATACTTTCAATAAATATCTTCCAACAATAAAGTCCCAGTCTGCTTTTAGAAATCTTGTTGACAGCTCATGATGAAAATGAAACACTCACATAACACATGTACTGTAAGTTCACATAAAAGGAGTTTAGATGTTTTTCTCCATTTTTATAAATCAACTGTTATTACATTTTAAATTATGCATATATATTACATTGTCAGGAGCATACATCTCATCCCACATCTTCTCAATTGTTGCAAATACACAAAAATTCAACCCATTAACTGTATTATTTTGTCTCACCACATGTTTTCATCAGAAACAAATATCATAACAATATATTAACTTCATAAAACACATATAAAACCACAATAAACTCAGTGGCATCAATATGTTTCTATAAAAATTATAGTTTTGGAAAACTTTGTCATTCTTACACATATTTCATGTTACAAGAGCTTATCATATAAACTGAACTTAATAGTATAGATTAGCATTCAGACAAAGATATCCCAAGTGTGACTTTTTAAAGCAATCTGCTTCATCACAGCTTCATTCAAGTACCCTATATTTAATATGTAATTCTTGTTTTATAATTTCAGCCATTTTATGAAGCTTTCTGTCATTTTCATCAGATAAATCAACCAATGTCTGGGATAAAACTCCATGTCGCATTGTATTCAATAGTAGATTATAATTGTTTCAAGTAAGAGAGTTAAGTACTAACCAAACATTCACTTTTACAACCAAGAATTATTACAAAAATTATATGGCTATAGGATTTGTGTCTCTGAATTTATGAATGGAAGAAATATAATGGAATTAAAAATGGTCAAAGACTCGGTCACGGTAGGGGGACCAAGATGATGGGGACGAAGCAAGTCTCTTGACATCTTGGTTCTTAATTCAACTTTAACATGGCTGATTGCCTGAGAGAAGTTTAGCACACTTACTCACTGTGAAAGCTTTATATCTTAACCACACACATCTCATGAACATCAGAACATTATAACCAAAAGTTCAGTCTGTTTTGAGCCTTGTAATTTATCTGCAATTGAATCTTCTGTCTCCTAAACTTTAAAGAAAATGTCTCAAAAGGTTCACAACTAACATGGGACAACAATAATCTCAATGTAACCCGACATTCAACATGAATTACTCAAAACACTTAGGATTTGAAACATTACCTACCTTCTCTGTGTATTCATTCTGATTATTGCACTGTCTCTAAACATTATAACAAGACTTCCTTATCAGATCTTTCATTTTTATTTGGGTGCCAGTATGATAACTGTGCTGTTATATGAACATGTCAACATACAAGATTAATTCTACAAACATACTTCCTCATTTTTAAACCAATCTGACAATTCTATTAGATCATTTTATCAAAACATTTCACTCACGCTATTCATCTCATCAAGGGCCATACGGAGAGCCGCAGAGGATCACTGTCGTTGTGACAGCAGTTGTGAGCAGAAATACCCACAGCAAGAACCTGTCACACACTAGTGCTACTTGCTTCCATTCTCGCTCTGTCACATCTCGGTGTTCCTGCTCTGTGACGCGCAGCTCATTGCGTTCGATGGTGTGGTTCACCTTGTTCAGCACACGCAGAAACTGTGCCTCAAAACTGTCTGCAATGGATAACACCCTACAGTTTGCAGATCATGAGTAATCAGACTTGATTATAAAAATATAACAAATATAATGTAATATGGGACTGACATGTTAAATCTTGATACCACCACAGATTCTGAACTGTAGCAGGTAGCAATCGGGGAAACACGATATACATGCTAATTCAGAATATTGAAATTAAGCATGTGTGTACAGAAAGAAAGTAGGATATTTACTGAAGAATACAAATGATGAATCTCACAATTTCATAATTTTATCCACTGTCTTACTTCCTCTCTCCCCTATGGGTTTAAATATTCTCAGCAGCGATTTCTCAAACACGCTCAAAGTATACTTTTCTTTCACAATTAGAGACCAAGCTTCACACAAATGCCAAACAAGCAAATACAATGAGTAGAAATTAATTCCAAAATCACTCCTGGGGTTCAATCACTGGAAACAGGATGTCGAGAATTTTCTTGGCTACTGAAACCTAGAGACACTTGGTGTCCTAGCCAATGTGCATTGGGGGAGGGATCAAAGCATTATACAGAATAGTTCTGATCCCTCACTTCAGGTTTTTCTATTTTTGTAATTAGTAACGCCATCTATCACAGCCAAATGTAAAACTATACCTGGTGTTGAATCTGCACGGCTATGACGAGGCAGGAAACGTGGAGACATGTACTGAGGATCCAGATAATCCCCTTCACTGTCTGCTATCCACTTATTGTCTGGTTGGCGTGGACAATCTAATCGTGTGCCAGTGCCTGTATTCATGTCCTGCTGCAACAGATTCCCCGTATCATGGCTGTTTCATTCTGTAGACTTTTAGACAAACTAATAAACTAACTAACTTCATGGAGCAAAGTCCTCCATGAGAAGATAAAAGTGACTTAGCACGTCAAGAAATCCTCTGCCTTTTGTGGAATCTGAAGGTTTATTACTCTGTTCACAACAGCTTATCACTGGTCCCTAACTTGAGCCTCATAAATCCAGCCAATATGCTTCCACTCCTTTAAGATCTGCCTTAATGTTAGCCACCCATCTACACCTAGGTTTTCCAAGTGGTGTCTTCTCATACTTGCTGATCAAAATTTTGTATCCCATGCATGGTGCATGCCCTGTCCAGCTCATTATCCTTGAATCATTCTTTTTTCTTTTTTTTTTCCGGTTTAACAATGTTTGTACATTTTCCGGTACCCTTTACGGGTCCCCAACTTTTCAGTTGGCTTGATCTATGGACACTTGGTAGGACTCCTTGGACGAGGGATCGGCCCGTCGCAAGGCCTCTACCTATACACAGGACAACACAACACAGAAAAACATCCATGGCTTGAGTGGGATTCGAACCCATTGTCCCCGCGACCAAGCAGCACAAGACCCACACCTCAGACCGCGCGGCCACTGCGGACCCCTGAATCAATCATTAAAATAATATTTGATCACTTCATCCCTCTTAAGTCAAAATATTCTCCTCAACGCCTTGTTCTTGAACACCCCCATCTGTGGTTGGTTTATGGACATTGAACTAACAACATACTACAAAGAGTACACAGAGGCAAGGTTCAACCACCTAACAAGACACAGCAGATAATACTTTCATGATAGTTTTAACATGTTTTACTGTCCACCACTTTCAGTACTTCTTGGTGGTTATTTACCTTAAAATTAATACATCACAAAATGCTTGCACTAATAAGTGCTTATGTATGCAAGTGTTAAAGTGAAACTGACGATCGCTTGACAATTTAAACTTGTCATTCTGAAGGTATGCCAGTTAACATGCTACAGGGACAGTACAATGATGCAGTGAATATTGGTAATTATGTTGCATAACAAGTGATGGAACACTGAATAGTAAATGTATAATTAACACAACAGGATGCTGCACTGAAAGATTACATTGGTAGAGTATTTATTTCCACACAACTCTTGTTCCAAAAGAAACATCTTAATTACGAAAAAATTATATTGAACATAAAGAAATTTCTTAGATTTAAATATTTTGACGTTATTAGGTTTGAAAGAAAATGATTTTGTATGGAATTGAGGTTATATTTATTAGGGAAATGAGAGCAGTATAAAAGTCTCAGATAAAAAGGAAAACACTAGCTATTTCAACCAAGAGATGACTGAAAATTGGAGAAAATCTTGTAATCAAACTTCAACATACATCATGGCACAATGTTTAAGTGAATTTCAGAGGATCTGCAGCTGGTATTCAAGTACCGTCCATTCATAACCATTAAGTAATTACGTATCATAACAAACTTACGTGTTGCATCGAAGGTCTGTGTTTGTCTCGTGGTTCAAACTGGAGGAAGACTAGTTTCGCCAGCTTGCCCAGTATGAGGGCCTTGATCATTCTGGGGACACCAGTTCCTCTCACTCCACGATGGTACACATTGAGTGTCACAACAGATAAGCCTGATGCAAATGATACTAGGCATATGCTAACCCCATAATACAAACCTGTCAAATAACAATGTGTTGTACAAATCATGAAGTTAGTAATATCAACATAAGAATTACATCAAATACAATACCTCCACATTACTTACATAACATTTAACCAATTTATTTTTATAGAATCTGTGGTGGTATTCATTTTCAGTCTAATGAAAATTCTAGTCGGTACTTCGTATCTATTTTGTCCAACTTATTTTATGGTTTCATTCCACTAATTCCCCACTTAATGGTACCTGCACCTTGTCGTGGTGGTGGGGCTTGAGTACCTCAGTGACCCCAAGAGCTATGCTGGTGGTAGCATAGCTACTGGTAGGGCCTCCCTAGCCAGAAATTGTTTTTTACAGAACTCAAAGACTCATTACTGTATTTGCAACTGGTGACTACTGGTCTAGGCCAAATTCTGATTCAGTTGTATTTAGTCCACATCCTCAAACACTGTTTCTTTAAGACCTAGATATGCCTAGGACTCCCACATTGTTACCTGATTTCAGGATTTCTGATCATAATTTGTACACATTTCTCATTCTCCATGGATGCTATATGTTTTGTCCATCAACAGCCTTTGATTTAATCACCCTAGTAATAATTGGTAAAGAGCATAAATTATTAATCAATTATTATTTTCAATTAAACTTGAGCATTGCAGTTATAAAAGTAGGGAAAATGAATAAAGAATTAATATGTGCTTGTTAAACTTACTAATTAAAGGTGTCTTCTCTGTAGGTGGAAGACTCTCTCTTATGGTCATGAGGAAAACTGTCATTGAGAGCAAAGCACTGATGCCTAGAGTTACTTTCTCGCCAGATTCGGATGGAACATAGAACACAAGCAGTGCTGGAAGGTACCAAAATGGCAATTACAATATTAATTCAAAGAGCAGTTTCTGAATGAAGTTCTGACAAAAGCTGCATCTGCATTCTAGTAAAACATGTTGAATGTGAGCTGTGGTTAGATTCTTTGGTTGGCCAGTCCACAACATTACTTTGCTTAAACCTCATGTGTTATAGGGAGCAGCCTAGGGACAGAACTTTCTGATGGATGTATCCAAAAGTTTGTGAGACGTAGGAGATTAATGGAACAACGTATTGATTTTGAAGGAAATCTTACATGCCTAGCAGTCCTTTTAAAACCAAACAAACTGAATTGGTCAAGAAATTTGCTACTCTTTTATTCAAGATTGAATACCTTATATATCTTTCACCAATGCCAAGGTCTCCCATCTTGTCCCTTTCATTCTAACCTGATTGAAACTTTGTATGCCTTTCTCATCTCTCTGATGTGTGCTACAAATTCTGCTCATCACATTCTCTTAAAATGTTCCTCTTTTTCTGAATAATGAAGTCTAAAATAGTACTAATATGATTCAGGATTTCAGTTATGTCACCAACTTTAAGTACATTTAACCATTTGAAACACGAGTTAATCTAAACAATACTTAAATATACAGTTCCTACCTCAAAGGAAACAAAGCCTATCTATTGCAAAGCAGTGGTGAAGATTCTGGTCTTGACTAGTACTGTGCTGCCAGACCCTAAAACTGGAGGAACACAAAAGAAATGTTTTATTATATAACCCAACAATGGTATGATCATAATGCATTTTTGCGTAACCTCAGTTCTACACCATGAATTACGTCTCTTACAAACATCAACTGATTAAAGTTGTTTAGGGAAATACTTGGAAACACCGTTTATTTTGAGCGTCAGATGAAAGCCATACTCTCTTTGGTCAAAATATAAAGTTCGTGAATGTTAATTGCCCACATTAGACATGTGCAATAAATCCATTTATAATTTTTTTTTCCAAAAATTTGTTGTGTCTATCAAATTTGCACTCCTGGAGGAAGAGACCACACCAGTTTCTTCATCCACCAGGTATTGCAACGTAAGTTAACAGAATTTCAATTGTGATAACTGTCTGTACTCATTCAATATAAGTAGAACAGACATCTGAAAGCTTTAAAATAATTTAGCGTGGATGTGACGCCGTATGTGGGGGGGGGGAGTTATCACATTCGATATTGAAAAACAATTAAGTTTTTTTTCATTATCTGCGATCGGTAATGCCAACTTCTGCTTGAAGGTCTCAAGTGTAGTGACGATGCCACTGCGCATTGCCGTCTGCACATGTGCGTCACAAACCTAACCCAACTCAACCATACACAAACTCTACGCTCTTGGCAAGTAGTCTTCAGGCGGCAGAAATTTTGTAGCGATGATAAACCATTGTTAACATCTTGATATTAGCACATTGTGACTCCTTATTCCTGGTAGTGCCATCCTGAGATATCTCAAAGCCGCGAGGAGAAAAATATTAACACCAAAGAGCGTCCACTGCCAACAAAACTTTCTTCACCTGACTATTCAAAACGACGTTCGTGCGCATTTCGAAAAAAGAGATTTACGAAACAAAATCAGATTCTAAATGTCGACAGGAACCACTTAACACTGTAATTAAAGCTTTCGAATAGTATTTCCAATGCACATTGCTTCAACACACGCAATATTTCGTGCATCCATTCCTACCAGCTTTAACACGGAGATATATCGATGTTGGGTGTCTCGATTTACAGTGTTAATTTACGTCCACACTGACTAGCTTTCATAGTTCCTACATTTGTTTATAAAAATCATTTGCAAAACCATCACACCAGCAAGTAAGCAAAATAACGTGACCGACAAAATCAATACTGCTAATCGCTCACATTATATGAGATCGCAAGGAACATTAACATCATAAATCATATTAATAATTAATAATTCAAATGTTAATTAATTGTTTCACAGAATAATGAACAACTAACCAAAATATGCAAAATACTACGAAGATCAAAAGGAAGAAATCTACAAAAACAAATAAATCAATAAAAGGTTGCATTAATAAATATGTATTAGTTTTAAAGATGAAAATAATAATAAAAAACCTGAGGATGATGCAATAGCATCGAAACATGTCGTAAAAATAATAATGCGCTGAAATGTAACATCGAAATAACGATGAAAAGCGCTAAATTTTAATTTTAACAACAACATTTTAAAACTAAGTTTGTGTATAGACTGAAATAATAAATATATACTGAATCATAAATATTACACGACACCAGTCACAACCTTGCATTATTACCAACGATCAAACATAAGACGGTTGTCTTACCATTCCGATTAAAAGCATGATGTTTGCAGGTAATGAACATATTGGAAATCTGAAATATCGATAATCGAAAACGTGGAAATACGCCATTTTCACGCCTGCAATGGAGATGTTATCGAAGCCATTTGCAACTTATCGTAAAACACGCATTTGTCTGTCGTAAATTTTACACAGTATGTTTAGATTAAAAATGCAAGTAATTAGGTAAGGAATTAAAGGTGACAGAACATATGATTGTGGAACCAGCACTTAAACGATGCGCATGTTTGCTCGGCGCGTTGCGAGTTGTATTTCTTATTCCTTTCTTCGATATTTGGAGTTCAAATTAAAAGCTGGCAACAACATTACATTTTCCGTCCGTGTTGGGGCTTGTTACGTCACACGCACTACAGTTGCAGGCAAGATTACTGAATGGTGTAACGATGAACGTAGTTTAATTGCTGTGGTACTTACCAATTCCGTTAATCAGGATGCAGGGGAGGATGAGGTTGTAGACGTAGAACATGGGTCGTCTTCTGAGCCGGATCACGTACGTGATGTCGGGATAGGGCTCAGGGCAGCATGAGTAAAACTCAACGTGTCGGATCGCGTCGAAACTCACCAGGTCGAATTCACCGTTTGCCTGATAGTTGGTCACGTCACCGTCTTCGGTCTGCTTCACCAGGTCCAGCTGTGCGACAGGAAAAGGACTTGAGGTTACGGCGTGCTACCAAGCTTACTTCGGCGACAAAGAACAGGAGGAATTATGTTTTTGTTGTGTCACCTCCAGATATTATTAAACTAAAAACTATTTTGGTACTGGCAGTAATTGAAAAATTAAACCAAATCATACTCACAAATCCATAAATTCATACGGTACCCCAAACAATAAAAATAAAAATAACAAATGAACATCTTTAATAAGATCATAACGTAGCATTCACTTCCTAATGTATTTCCAGAAGCCACGATTTTATGAGCCTGGCGAATAATATTCAACCGTGACTCATGGGTAAACACCGGTACGTAGAATTTGTGGTTATCACGGCGATATAATGTGTCAGATCTGTCGTGCTTCAGCAGTGAGCATCTGTCAGACGGACAGAACAAATGGCAACGCCTGCAAATTCGCCTGACCTGGAGCACAGCCGTGTCAAAGAAGTTGCCGTAACACCGGGCGAAAGGAGAACTTGAGAGCAGTGTGGCAAGTTAAACATGCATTATTTCTTAGGTCTGACTTCATAGAGTCAGTTTATCAACAAGGCACTATAATATCCAGTACGAAGGAACACATAAAATCTACCGTAGGTTTCTCGGCCCCTACATTCCCTTATATTACTAAGAGTTTTATTATACTGTGAATACAGAAATACAGAATATGCTGCTGTTTCTAAAAAATATTACGTTTCAAGCATTATTTGCATAAACATTCTAAAATGAAAGCACAACAGGAAAGTCATATCTCTCCGTCCACCTATCAAAGCTCTGAAACTACTTGACGGGCTTCTATTAAATTTTATACAGAACGTTTAATATAAAAGTTATTTGGGCTAATTTAATTTTGGAGCGTACCAGTGACTTGTAAAACCTAATTTAGGGAGCCAAAATTACACTTTCAGCATATTCATCAATAATAACTTATCTTATAAAAGTAGGAACATAAATTAAGGGTTTCAAATTGCTTTCGTGTTGTTCTTGACTTTTATAATGAATTCGTAAAATCCTTAATTGCTTTCGTGTTGTTCTTGACTTTTGTAATGAATTCGTAAAAGCCTGGTGATTTATTGGCTTCAGACACCAAACATCATGGCGTTACGTGTGCTGGGTTAGGAAGGCGTCCAATCCAAATGAGATGGCGTCATAACGCGGAAGACCAAAATCGACATGTTCAATGTCTTGAGGAATAAACACGTCCTACTGAACATACAGACACAGCGCCAGATTGAAGTGACAGAAATGGGTTAAACCCGACATGCCCACACACATTTTTTCATTTTCCTATCTTCCTCCCTTTTTATGTCTCTTTTCCTAGGATAATATTTTAGCTAACCGAGAATCAAAGTAATGTGTTTTATGTAAAAAAACTTGTTCATGCCTTTGAAGCCGAAGCTCGTCTAAATAATATTTAAAGAATTCAGTCCGTACCGCAAAGAAAACACTACACTTCACCATTACAAAGATGAACTTGTTAACGCTGTTTATTACAAGAATCATACGGCACACACAAATACAAAATGAATAGTTATTGACTGCTGAAGTAGGTGGGGCATAATCCCCAGTGGGCTCTAGACAGGATAGATGGGCCGTAGGGACGTATGGAAGCCTCATGTCTGTCGCAACATATTTCAGTATTGGGATGACTGTGACACGTTTCTTATGGCAGATGTAATGTCTGTTTCGGAGTATAATATCTGCTTTCAAGTAAAATACATTACACGTGCTCAACTTTTAATTAGCCCTTTTTTGTGGGAGTTGCTATTGATAAGTTTGCTCGTTTCGTATTCCCACACAAAGTTTGCATGTGTTCACTGACGTCATACTAAATCCTTACTTGCTGTCCTCAGAAAGAGCGATTACTACAAAAAATCCCAGAAACCCTTCATGGACGAATGGACATGGAAGGGTCTTTGGAGCTATTGTGACGGGACCCATTCATTGCTGCTCGAATATCACGGGGTAAGTAATCCTTCGGTTGGTTAGCCGATATTCATAGGGAATCCTCGTCAAGGAGACTGCACGGAGTGGCCATTACATTTCGCCCCACTGTTTGTAGAACAAAGTGAACAACATTAAAGGGAATGCAGATTGTAAACAACAAAAGAACATAAACCACCCCCCAAGTTAAAAAAACGTCAAATCCTCTTCAGCCTAAGAACTGTTTATAAAAAAATGCTAATAAAACACGTTATTCCGTTTATTAATAACACAAAGAGCGAGTTTTATGTTTATACTCTGTATATTTATAAATAAATTATCGTATAATTATTCGTGTTTTTTTTCCGTCTAATCACAATTGTATATAAATATATAAAATTTATACATAAGATATTAAAATATCATTTACATATTTGGTACATCTTTTTACTACATGTTTCGGTTACATTGAACCATCTTCAGGTGTAAAGTTAAAAGTTAAAAATTATAATCTTATAAACTAAAACTTAATTACTGTTGTTGTGTAACTTCTTTAGTTTATAAGATTATAATTTTTAACTTTTAACTTTACACCTGAAGATGGTTCAATGTAACCGAAACATGTAGTAAAAAGATGTACAAAATATGTAAATGATATTTTAATATCTTATGTATAAATTTTATATATTTATATACAATTGTGATTAGACGGAAAAAAAAACACGAATAATTAAATTTTAATTCACAATATGACGCAATTATATCAACTTATAAATTATCGTAGTATACCTGTCAAATTAACGGCACTAACACGAGACTCTTGCATGAAATTGCATGTCGAACAGACTATATCGAAGGCAACTGCTAAATCATTAATGTAATTACTAGACATTAATTTTCTTTTACTTTTTTTCTTCATCAGGAACAGATTAAGTTAATAGACTGACCTAGATTACCGATTTTCCGAGTCGGCAGGATGCGTGAATTCAACACACGTGCTCCTGGAACTGTTGTACTAATCTTTAAGAGGTGTGCAATCTGCCTCTCCGATTAAATGACTTGTGATGACGCTATACGAACACATTTTCAAGATCAGCTACATATCAGAAGTTCTCAGAATTAAATTCAACTTAATGAAATAAATGAGCAACCTAGTAATTACTCCATAGAGCAGAGTCCTCCTTTAAAAGATGATAGTTACTCAGCCAGTCAAAAAGACTGTACCCGCCTTCTATGAAATCCACAGGCTCGCATTCGGGGACATCCTGAGTTGAAATATCGGACCGAAAACCGGATACTGTCACTGAGATCCCCTTTTGTTTTCCTAAGTCAGTTCAGGCCAATGCCGGGATGGGTCATCACTCATTCTTCCAACATCCTTCCCAATTACTCAATACGCGTCCTGTAATTTCACGCAGCAGTCCGCTCCACTGAAAACGTCGTTAAATAACCACAAATAAGTTTTATGTAAAAAGGAAAATAATACCATTGCCAGTCTTACGATACATTTTAATTATACAAGGCACAACATTTGAAAATAATAACTCTAGAATATCCACCAGCCTTTGATGGCTTATGACGACGGCTGGTTCGTCGTGAGTGGAGAAAAGAGGAATTCTTAGTGAGCACGGCCGGCTGGCTGCATCGAGACTTACATTTAGTTTCGTTTGCGATCAAAATTTCGATGACGTTAAGTTAGGGTACGGTACCTGATAATGGATTTTTCACAACAACCAATTTCCCCGTTGAATTCGAGTCTCTTCATGAACAGAAAACAGAAATCTGAAGGTAGCGGACTCAATGACTGTCTTCTGGGACGTTGTACAGTATAGTCTGTAGAAATAGACAAACGTTTCAGAGGTGCTTACTGCCTCCATCATCAGGACGATGATGATACACGGCGCAACATCCCAGAAGACAATCAACTAAACATCACACCAAAATTGAGTTTAGGGTGTGTGGAGGCAAAGTTCCATTCATTTTAGATTTAAGTCGGTTGTGAGGTTCGTCCTTTAGCTCGGATGTTAGGTTTGGTGAACCCCAGATAAAATACTGACGCGGTGGCGTAGAGAAAAATTCGTTTACCGTCGGAGTCAGACACCGGTCGTTTGACATAACTCAGCATCTTTAGTGCCTCATCTCTAACACCGGCTGGTGACACTGTGTGCCATCATCGTTGGGACGAACAGTAAATATGGATGATAAAAGATGTCATGTTAACGTAACACACATCACTGGTTTTTGTAAAAGATATTCTATGCAGTTCTATGAACCGTTGTAAAATTGAAGCGTAGGTCATAAATATACCGAATATTGAATAGAACAGGGATATAACTCTACCCCCCCCCCCCAGAATGTACAGAATGTCCCAAAAATATTTATACACATTATAATACGCAATATTAACCTAGTATATATACTTATTTTTAGAGCACGCCACACACGCATTTTTAGCACGAAACATAACGTGTTCAGAAAGATCTGTAAATTGTTGGATTTTTTATTTTTTATTATTTAGTGTTCTGTCTGACGACAGGTCCATATGAACAGGATCCTTCCATCCTTTTCTCGGACTGGGACCTGTTCATATACGTTCTTGGCAGATGATCCAGAAGTGGTTTGTCATTGCCTTCTTCTGTGTGTGAATGGAGTAATTGTTGGGATGCCACGAAGGAAAACTCCGTGTTGCCTAGACCACGGCCTTGCCCAACACAAGTTATAAATTTTAGCACCACCGGGAATTGAACCCGGGACCCCAGGATTACAAGGCTAGTGTGCTGACCGCTAGACCACCGTGGCGGTAAATTGTTGGATATATAAAATGATTTCATGTGTGTCCGTGAATTTATTTTGCCTTCGGATGCTACTATTGACAAGACTAAAATTTAGAATCCTATACGAACTAGTGTCGTAATACTAGGAAATTAATTTTAATTGATTTTCGGAAAAAAAGTTAAGAATAACATATGGTTTTGTTACGTCTGTCCGTCTCTGTATTCGTATGTAACAAATCCCGAACTACACGACCGATTTAAATTAAATTATGTATGGGAGACCTACACTAAACAGGCTACTGTCAAGCTACTTCGATTTTAAATTATCTGGTTAACTTCAATGGCCTAAATGAACTTTAGGCAGACAGATTTAGATGGAATTCGATATATGGCACTTATACAAGCTTTATCGACGACCAACATCGACATATTCACCGACATGAGGTAATGAACATTCAGATTCTACAAAAGACGTAGAATGTCTTGTCCAGATTGAGCTCCTAAATAAATGCCCTGCTCCACGGGGGTTAGTGGTTATTTTCACCGTACCTGGTAGCCGTCGTACGTCCAAGAAGCCCATTTCATGTTACAGCTCTGCACGTCGAAGGGGAAGTACTCGACATTGATGTCGCAGGAGCTCCTGAAGATTCCGTGGCTTAGCCAGACCACCTCCCCCGTGTACGTCACGATGACGTTTGTGTTGATCACGGCTGAGTTGTACTGAGAATCCGCGCTGTAACACATCCCGAAGGACGGAGGAGTTGATTACCGACTTCCAGCTGATAACGAGTAATACATTTTAAATAATAACCTAATAAAAATTTCCAGTTTTACATTTTCATTTTGGATAATTTTTACGTTAAAGACTACGTTTAAAACGCATGGCACTCAAATTACTGTCCGGGGTCGCGACCCATTAGTTGATAAATAATTTCCCACGATATTAACACTAATTTTCATTAATGTTTTCGGTTTGCACTGTTCTTGAATTAGCATCACTACAAAACTTCAACGAACGAGAATAATTTCATTTGTGATTGATTTAACGCTAAGGGTATGAAAGGAAGCGCTCGTGGCCTATTTTAAGACACCATTTCGTCATCTGCCTGGAGGGATTGAGGAAAATCTCGAAACTCAGTCGGTGTTGATGTGACCTCAAGATTCACTGCCGTGAAAAATTACCGTAATAGATTATTGTATTCGAATCGATGGTATCTGAGCGTTCGAGGGAATAATTTTTCTTACTCACTTGCCAGTTGCATGCTTTAAAGCTTCTGTCGGCAACCTAAAGCTAACGGTTCGCATGTGGCCCTCGCAATGTTTCTATATGGTCCGTCACATGATTTAGGAATGAGCCAATAGGAGAAGGGAAACAATTTTCTGCTATTGAGGAGAACGATATTTCAATATGCAGTCACTTATCAATGCGTAAAGGCAAAACATTGCAAAAAAAATTCATTTAAAAACTGTGTAGATGAAGACTTACAACGTCATAAGAGGGAAATTTCGGTAAAGGTACATTCCTCCGTTGTTCAAACCGTGTGAACACGGTAGGCAAGGAAGGGGACAGCGGTTAAGTTTAGCGAGCAGGACTCTGACAATCCAAAAAGGAAAATATTTTACTGAAACAAGTTTAAAAACTTTTGTCGGAAATGAATAAACTATGATTTTCACTTTGGTAACTCCTGTCAAACGCAGACTGATTGGTGGTGTTTATATGACAAGTTAATAAATGTAATGCGGTGAATAAAACACGTCTGTTTCAAAGTTTACCGAGAGGTACGCAAATTCCATGGTCTTTTTTAGGTCGGCAGTTGAGCACAATTGATAAACGAGTCATTTGACATTATCATTTCAACGTACTTCCATTACCAAGAAACAATTCACAAGCGCTATATATGGCATGGGGTTATAAACACTGCTTCATATAAAAGTTGCCTTCCAGTTGATGGATACTTAACCTTGTCCCCGATTGCGAAGTGTAAATATTGAATCTTGTGCAGCGCTGTTTGCGGAAGATGTATCAACAGTTGATTGTGTATCGATAAGGAAGTAGAGGGGTCGAATCGTTGAATAAACACTTATTGCGACTACAATCGATTATTAAGGCACTCACCCAAACCCAATAATCTGCATGCGATTTCCTCAAAGAATTACAAAAAGTGTTTAAGAGGTTCTCCAGTCAAGTTCATGCACTTCACAAACGCGTTATTTCTTATTTTGAATATAGCCTTGGATTTAGTGTTCATTTATTACGAATATAAATCTACCGTCGCAAAGCAAACACCACTACACACATCATAATATGCAGACACCGATATATTTCTCTTAAGTTTCAACATTCGTAACATGGAATAATGAATTCTGGGTAGAAATCTTAAAGCCTACTTTGCTATTGCACAGATACGTCTAGCAATGCATATATAATTTCAAGCCCTGATATTAAATGGCGCTAGTGTGGTCCCCCTCGTAAGTACGCGCGTCCGCCAATATGTCCCAGCCAGTTGTTAGCTTTCCTTCGTGTAATCGCCTGCAGAATGTTTCTTTGCTCGTTGACTCTCCTCAATACTTCTTCGTTGGTCACTCGATCCGTCCACCTGATCTTCTCTATTCTTCTCCAACACCACATTTCAAAACTCTCCAGGTATTTCTGTTCCTTCTTCCTGAGTGTCCAAGTCTCTGCTCCATACAGCGCGACACTCCATACGTAACACTTCACTAGTTTCTTCTCCGCCATGTTATAAACGATTATATGTTATTAAAAAGTTTTACAATGACGTACTAATGTTCATATAAAGTTTTCCGAAAATCTGTCAAATAATTTAAAAATAGAATGGGGGAATACACACAGCATGTCCATTCAATGTTTCTTTCTTTCAAAAAAGAAAAGTAGGCAAACACGTTTCAAATAAAAGTCATAGATACACTTTCAGAGCCTACGGGACAGGATGCATTTCACAAGGACTGATGTACGTACGCCTACCCATAGCATTTGATAAACGTCGGTGAAGGAAAAGTAATTTTATAGCTGAAAGTCTTTAAGTCTTGAGTCCCTAGCGAGACGACATCCAGCATGTTCTAGTCGCGAGGGCACATATCGGGCTGTAGGCGATACCTTTTTCTATTATTCACACTTCCTTGAAATTTATAGTCCAAAGCGATGGACCTTCATCCCTCGGCGACTCCCAACCAGAAACGAGACGAAAAAGGAACAAAAACATTGACGAATCATAACAGAAATGGAGGATGATGACGAAGCAAAGGAAATGAAATCAAGCAAAAAGGAATATATAAGGACGACTAACTTGATTTCGAACTTCGTGATAAAGTTTTTACAAGAAGAAGAATAATTTTAAAAGATGCTCAAGTAGTTTTGAAGTTGAGGAAGCAGAAGTACGTTCTTTTTAATTTCGGAATAAGAAAAGGCAAATATGCCAAGAGCTTATCTTGATAATATTTAATTAGATTATAGGAAAATTTCACCAAGTTTTATTCTATAACCCACGTTCTTTGCAAAGCGTACATGAAATGAATGCAGAACGGTTGTTTGAGGAAAGTCTTCGGGAGAATTTAATTTTAATCCGCGTGGATAAAATATAATTCTTACTGTACACGAAGCTCAACCTAAATTTAACACAACCTCCTCACAAAAGATTCATGAGTATAAAACTGTATATGGTCCAGCTGTCGGTAATGCGAACATCTGTGCAATTAGCACAGTCGTGTCTGAAACCTAACAACCGAAAAGTGACGTTCATTCTTTTTCTCTCCGTTTCTACATAAGCTCATAAAGTCTATAGGTTAAGTGATTATGTACTTTTACAAAGCTTTTCCCAGCACTGTGTTAAAAAATAAAAGTAACTAGTTTCTCTGCAACTTTGAAGTGAAATTCCTCGTTACTGTGTAATTATAATTTCATGGGAGCATTTAGTACAGACCGTATAATCAGAAAAATATATTTATATAAATAATTTTGCAGTCCTAAAACCATGTAAACTACGTATAATTACAGGTCTACGCGACTATAAAGCATTCCTTTCTAAGATTAATATTCTGAACAGCATTCATTTAAAACTAAACTGTTGATTGGTTGAGAGATTCTTGTTCAATGTAGTGCAAGTTACCGGTGAAGGCAATTTTCTTCCAGTATTTTAATTTACAGAGTGAGAATGAATGACTAACCCCATGGAGCACAGTTTTCCTTTACAAGCTTATAATCGCTTAGCTAGTCAAGAAATTCCCCGTATTTTATGGAACCAAAATGTTCATTACCGTGTTCGCAAGAGCTTTAACAACAAAGACTTTTGAATTTTGCTTACAGAATGTATTTAAGGGCTTCGTAAGAATTTTCAGAATAAGCAATGAATATTTCCCTGAGTAATATTAATCAATGTTGCCTTTATTACAACTATTGTTTAACAAGACTCAGTAATTTATTGAAACTTGCAACAACTGTACAATCGACAGATAATGGATCCTATTAGAAGACAATGATGTACCAGACACGAGAGAATTGAAGACAATAAATGCCGGGAAACTTTCGTCTCTTAATAAAAGAACATTTTGCAGAGAACGACGTTACTACAAGAGCCGATAGAAGAAGTAATGTTCTTACAATTCACTATGAAAGCGGAAAACTTCCACATAAGATTTTTTACCAATGCGATGATGAAATTGTCTTCTTTGTTAAAATGTTTCCCAGAAATTTAAACAAAATGAGATATAATTCGAAAGACATGTAAAACTTCCTGATTCTTTCTTACTAAAAGCAATCTTGAAACTTCGTCAACAAATAATAGATTTTCTATTCGATATCGAGCTCGTCTTTTCCTTAAAATGACTCGGCTTCTCTTACTCTTGAACGGTTTAATATCATCATATTTACACATTCTCATGCGAGCAATTTAATGAAGACTTTCATAAGACTCTACACGTGCCTATTTTATCAGACGCCATCTTCCTCTCCTTCATCCATACTTCATTAAAGACAACAACACAAAAATGACGACCCCGCAAACTTCAGAGGTGGGCGCGACAGTTGAAGCATCGACTTCTGAAGCCAGGAATCTAAAATTTAGTATTTGAAAATACTGGGTAAAGTACCCGTTCGTAAGATACATTTTTATTTAAACAATCTGTACTTAAATAATTAAATTATTTTGTAAATAACGTGCAGGCCTATAATGCATTTAATCATTGTAGCAAAGATGGGTTTTTTAGATAACCATTCTACACGTACGTTTAATGCACTTGTTACCAAAAACAACAAAACACCAACATGTTTCCTTGTCTGTCCAATCATCACTCATTTCTCTCTCTTCGCGTGTTTCATTTATTTTGTCTATGTCGACGGTCGGAAATTACGATAATTATTTCCCATTTGAAACAATTATGCTGCAGCTAAATGCAATTCTTGTCAATTTACCAACTCCTGCTTCAAAGAAGTGCCCAGAACTTTATAAAACTAACTGTGCAAGTTTTAAAAACTACACTCCACTAAATTATGCGTAACTTTTGACTATTTTGTGTAAGAGTCAAGAATGATAACCCTTCCTCTCGGCTGTGATTGGTAAAAAGGCGCAGAATATAACGGATACAGGAGAGGTTACCGCACTAATTTATTGTAATAAAATTTTCATTAATAAAATCCAAATTCTGACGATGTAGACGATTTTGAGGCGTTGACAATTCTTAGATGAAAGAGCCAGACGCAGAACTCGGGATTAATTCCGAACTGTGCCGCCCTTTACCATCTGGACTCACTTGTTGTACAGGACTGTGTCCGGCCTCCAGACCCTCTGGTAAGGTAACCTGATGACCCTTATTCCTGCGAAATCTGACGCGTTCCACTTGAGGTGATGATCGGTCCAAATCTGTGTCAGCCAGCAATTTGTCGTCAGGATCTGATTCTTCTCGTCCTGACAAAATAAGAGAACGTCTCAGTCCCAGAACTAAGAGGAGAAATGTACATAACACGTTTGTTTTTAGCTTTAAAAAAATTTGGAACAATAAAATTCACACACTTCTTCAATTATTATTATTATTATTAGAATAATAAAATAAAGGATAAGATTGGTGGGGTATGTAGCACGCACGGAAACATAACATTTTAAAAATAGGTACAATAATTTTGGTATGAAAGCCTGAAGGGAAGAGATGAGAGGATAATATTAAGATGGATGGGATGTGTGGACTCGATATATCTGTCTCACGATAGGGACCTGTGGTGGACTCATATGAAAGCGATAAGGAACGTTCTGGATCTATATGAGACCTGAAATTTATTGACTTACTCAGTGGCTTGACTTTATTCTAAGGGAGTTATTTGAATGAAGTTATTTTACGACGGCAGTGATGTTTCATAATAAGGTGCTGAGGGGAATATTTTGATCCTAATAAAAGAAAATGACTATAATGAGAGAGAATTGCATGGTCTATAATCTTCACCAAATATTAAGGTTATCAACTCAAGTAGGATTAGATAAATGGGGCACACGGGAGCCGAGATTCATTTCAGTCAGAAGACCTCAGAGGAGGAAATCGCTTTGGAAGACAATTTCACACAGGAAGATGATATTAAAATGGATTTTATAGAAGTAGCGTGAAACTGTGAACGCGTCTGTGAATTCCTGTCTTCGACAATATTAATAATTCCTGACCAGATGAACAACTAACTTTAGACTATAAGATAGGTTCCGCACCGCTGAGTTAATCCATCAGACGGCTGACAACATTTAACTTTTTTTTTTCAAAGTAGCTGGTAAAAAGAACAAATGATTCAACAACGTCACACTCTGTTCAGCTTGTCAAAATTTTGCGAAGAATATATTAAAACAGCAAAGAACGACAAAGCTATTAATCGTTGTTATACATAATCCAGGAATACAAAGCTGTAGATCCCTGTCTCTGTGTTTAGCATCTGCATGCCACGCCATTAAAATGAAGCACGGCGTATAAAAGTCATTAGACAATATATATAAGAAGACTAATAACCGAGTCTGGAACCATCGCTCATGTTCAGGACGTGTTGAATCGAGACTGTCACATAGCCACCAGCCGAAAACTGAATACATCAGAGGATTCTCGTCACAGATTATGCCCACATTCCAGCAGTTGCAAGCAAGTAACGAGAGAAAAGGTTAGGTTAGGTTAGGTTAGGTTAGGTTAGCACGCATAGCATTCACCACAGAGGGACATACCTGACGCGTTCTGATTTCACCAGGGATAAGTACACTAATGATTGAACTAACAAAGGCGGGGAGGGGAGGGGTAGTTGCTCTATAGCACTGTCACGTGATGACAGTTGAACTAACCAAGATCAATTGCGATTTGTTAACTAAACTGATTGCTTCCTCTCGTGAATGCGCCGTCTAAATAGCTCTGTTTAGGTACGCGTTGTTAAGAGTTACGACAATGAAATGTAAACGTTTGGAAGGGAAAATCGAGTTTCGATAAACAGTGTGAGATAATGTAATAATATTTTGATGATGATAAGATATGTTGCGACATACTATTAAAATTCATGAAAAATTCGAGGGAAAACTATTTCGCAATATGCAGTGGCGTAGTTTTGTCACTTTCCACGCAAAAAATGTTAGTTCAACCGCCTTCTTATTTGATTCGAACTTTAGTTTAATTAGCGAAAGAACAAGATCAACCAAGCTTATAGATGGTACACAGTACAAAATTATTTCATTCCATATTCCACTGAACTGTCATTCAGCATTGTAGGCACAAGTTTTTCGATTACACCCATCATTAATAATAATTATTATTTTATATCTTTATTTTCAATAATTTACTTGCTAAATTACGTGACTAATGCAGAGAGGTAAAACAGCTTTCAACAAACTTCTCAAACTCGGGTTATTAAAATTGTTAGGATTTCATTATAAAATTCATTAACTTTCACTTTACTTTTATCATTCTACTTTTACAATAGGCCAGCCTTTCTTTTATGCACGGAACGGATTGTTTCTGATCTAGAATGTCGTAGTAATTACTTTTCGACGTACAGGCTTCCGTTTACATTAACTACTGTCAGAATTTTGACTGAGAGAAAAACATTTGTTTCGTAGTTCAAATCGCTCTATTAATGCAACGCACGAATCTGTTAACACTGAGATGACCGTCTTCTGGGTTGTAGCTCCGTGTAGTCTGGTAGAAGTTTACCGACGTTTCAGAGGCCCTGCATCCATCATCAGGGCTCATCGACCTCTGAAACCTAAGCAATTCCTACCATGTCTACCACAATGCGTTCAACAGTGTATCAGATTCACAATAATTTTAAAGCGAGTAGGGTTTTATTTTAGTAATTAATGGAAGTTAAAGAAAGACTAGTCTAGTTTCATATTACATATCGAAGGAATATTATATTCTCACTTCCCACAATCTGAAATGTTTCTCTTAATATTATAAGTAAGTATAAAACTTTGGAGAAAGCCAACGTGTCATAGTTATGGCACACCCACAGGAAACTGGCAGAAAACAGAGCCGATACTGCAAACGAAGCAATCGCTACTCGTTAGGCAGTTGTTTAAGATCAATAACTCACAGAGTTTGTCAAATCGGACGCTGGCAGACTGCAAAGCTTTACTTATCGTCACATCGCTATTGTAACATACGTAACTAGTGAATCTGTAACAAAACTCTCAAAGGACGTCCTCTGGAAATTAGGATTTTGATTAAAAGTGATGCAAATATCAGGAAACATCAAAGTTTGCCAGGAAATGATAACGCAGAAGCACAATAAGAATATTACAACGGAATCCAGCAAAGAAAAGAGTACAAGAAAAATGAAAATGAAACGAGAAATAACACAGAGTCAAAAGAGAAGCATTATTGGTTGGCAAAAGTGCTGGATAAATTTTTGTAATATGGAGACTGTCCGCATGGACAAAATGTGTTTTGGAGCCTGTAGTCTACAAAAGAATGGGCAGCTCAGGAAGAAGAATAAGACCAATTTTAATTTTATACTATAAAAGAAAAGAAAGAATCCATATCGCTGCTTAATCTGTCATCCCGTGGACTGCTCTACCAGTCAAGATCTGTGCCTGGGCCGAACTGAACTGCTGGATTTATTATATTGAAAATAACATCCATATAAGGCTGGCCACGTGGTCTTGTAGGGAGATACCAACGTTTCAGGGTAACCCTGAAGATGGAGACAGTATGTTTCTCCGAAACGCTGGTACCTACCTACAATTCCACAAGGCTTTAACACCCAGAAGACTAACATTAACATCTTAACCGTCGTCAGAACTTTCAACAAACTGAAGCTAATAATTAAATCAAAATTATATTTATAATCATTCAGTCGTCACATTCACTGATTTCCATGAGATACGAGGTGCGATCGGAAAGTTTCAAGACTGCGCCTATTCTGCGATTCTGTCTGAATCTCTTCTATCGTCTCAAATCTCCTTCCCTTTAGCTGAATTTTCATCTTTGGGAAGAGGAAGAAGTCACGCGGAGCTTAGAAAGGAAGTTGGGGTCGGTTCTTGCAAGATCTTTGAGCTCCTGACAAACGAGAAGTCAATTCTGCTTCTGGTGCTCAGACAGGAGCCTTGGCACAAACTTGGCTGCGATGCGTCGCATGTGGAGTTCTTCCTTTAGAATCAGCTGACAGGTCCCAACAATGTCGCACAAGTCGTTGATGGTACGACGTCGCTCTTCGTGAATGGCCTGCCGAATCTTGGTAACATTTTCGGGCGTTGTGCTCGAAGATGGTCGTCCAGAACGCTCGTCATCATCGACAGAGGTTCGGCCGGCCCTTTTTAAAACGTGAATGCCACACAAAAGTTTGCGGACTCCCCAAATGTTTGCTTTAGCATTTCATAGGTTTCCTTAGCCGTTTTGGCGAGTCTTTGGCAAAATTTGATGCACACGCCATTCCGAAATCGCAGGAGGGTCGGTGTAATGCACTACCAAAACGCCCGTAACTAAGAAACAAATGCTAATTCGATGATGCCGGCTGGCACACTGATTCACTATGAATGTAGGCCGCACCCCCTAGCGGCAGAAGCTCGTACTACATCCGGTTCGCCCTCTATTGACACAGTCTTGAAACTTTCCGATCGCACCTCGTACTAGAAATCAGGCTACTTACAACATCTATGATGTGATGCAACGAGATCCCAAACACAACTTTGAGCGGCTCTGATGAATTCTCGGCAGGACGAACTGACGGATCGTAATTCGCCATAAGATAGCGCGTCAGTCTGTATTCCTGCTCGTCTCCTAACACTGGAACAGAGATTTGAGTCCCACAGTTAAACACGCTCATGTTGAAGTCACCGGCTGCACCTTCGGGTGAAATGGCGAGACGCCTAGATGGCCGGATGTGGTAAAGCGAGCAGATGTCTCCGGTATTTTTACCTCAGGAAAATAGTGATTTTTAAGACTTTTTAAGAAGACATTCAACAAACAACGGATAAGGCCTAAAACGAAGAAAGCATTGATGGAATACCTTCACCAAAGACATTCAGGATAAACCTCTACCAATGATTAAAATGGATAAGGTATTCGAACTTATACCTCAGTTTACTGAACGCAAGACCAACTATGTGAACAGGTAGTTGGTTGATTCGGGGGTTTTACATTAACGACGAACGACTGTACTACTTGAATCATGTTTCAATTTGTGGGATGTTCAAACTAAGGCGGATTTGTACAGCTTTGTTGAACAGGAGAGCATTGAAGCGTTCAGTGTGCTGAGCTACAGCAAACTCGATGAAAGTGCACACTGTGTCTGTCTGCCCTTCCCTGTTTTTAGGAACTTAATCAAGTTCTTTGTTTCCATCACCCCAATGCCTGTCCAATCCCAATCATCCGTCCTTAACGTAACAAGTGGATACTTGGCTCTCCATAAACTAATGGAATTGTTCGTGTTTAATCGCTTGAAGCCGAAGCTCGTCTAAATAAGTAATACTTAAAAATTCAATCCGTATTGGAAAGACAACACGCCACCATTACAAGGACCACCTGATTGATATTGTTTAGGGAAGTAATCGCTGTTTATTCTAATGATCAAACAAAACACATAAATATACTCTGAGGACAAAATTCAAAGCTTTCTCGTTCTTTTACTCAATCCTTCCAGGCAAATTCTGGGATAGTACCTTAAATTGTACCACGACCACTTCATTCAACCTCTGCAATGGGTACCGGGGTCCTTTCCCGGGGGTAAAGCCGGCCGGGGCGTGATGCTGACCACTCACCCCCATCTAGTGCCGAGGTCAAGGAAGAGAGGAGCTATACCTCCACTCCCCCCAAGCGCCTACATGGCGTATAGTGGGACAAACTTTACTTTACTTATTGTTCGATAATATAAAGTCTGAGCTACAGATTACGTTGGTAAATAAATAATGATTAATTAAATTAATTTTGATTTTAGACGGAATAGGAAAATAATGGTCACTTCCGTACATTAAATTACATACGTGTACAAACGAACAGGTAGTCGAGTGAGGAAACCATGGGAGGCATTCAACTGTGTTTATGACATACAAAATTATCTTAAGGCAATCTGATGAGAATAACAATCACCTAGATCTATGTGAGATTCGAGAACCACCTACAAGACTGCACGGTATCATAATACATAATACCACAATCTGTCAACACGCGTGCTGAGGGCAAGGGCTATCTCAAGCACAGATTTGCGGATTCAAATACTTTTTCCTTCTGTTTGAAATCTACCGTCATTTAACGGTATGGAATCAGGGAATATCTAAAACTGAAGGCGGCGAAGCGTGAAACTGACCACATCACCCATGGCACGTCGTTAACACGGTACAGTTGCTGATGAACTCATTCGCAGAAACATTCTGGTTTCGCGTCTCTCAACACCCACAGGCATACTTCGACGCTTTCTGGTCGTCTGAGCGTATTGGTTCCATTACACACGAAAGACGGCTGTGATATATCTCTGGGTAAAGTCTAAATAATTTATTTAACGACGCTGAAAGTAGCTTAGACTATGTGGCATCGACTGAGTGTGAATAAAATGGAAGTAATCGTGGCGCACTTTAAGGCAGTGCCAGTATTTTTCTGGAGGGATTAAGAAAAACCACGAAAAACTTTAGCCATTGTAACCGATATCCGGGCTAATATTTAGATATTTGATCCTGGGTTCCCTCTAATATGAAATATAAGTACTTAAAATAAGGGGTTTCAGGAATGTGGGTAGGACCCATTTGTCTCAAGATCGGTTTCAGTGGTGGGCTCCTATGATCTCAATCATGAATCTTCGAGTTCAGAAGGCAGGTAATTTCTAGATCCATACAGAAACTATCAGATCTTTGATCCATGCAGTTCTGAAAGCCTTGTCACACGACTCCACATCGTGATATGCCCAAAACCGATGACTTTAACTCTTTGGGACCTGAGGTTCATCTAGATAGTATTTAATAATTCTGTCCGCACCGCAAAGAAAACACAATACTTCACCATTACAAAGATCAACAGGTTCACGTTGTTTAAGGAAATAATAAATTTTTATTACTAAAACTATACGAAACACATAAATCCAGGTTCACGCTGTTTAAGGAAATAATCAATTTTTATTACAAAAATTATACGAAACACATAAATATGTTTAAAATTAATGGTTACTAACTGATATTACAGGTGGGATATGTATTTACCTATGGACTTTAAATATTTAGAAAGGCTCAGAAATAATTGTTTTCACTAACACTTCTTGAGAGAAATGAAACAGCATCTCACATTTCTGCGAGGCCATGGCTGTTCATGTTTTATGATGATTTAAAGCAAAGACACGAAAAAGCCATACTTCAGAATCACACTATAGCCTATGCAGATGTGAATACAGAATACATTATTGCTGTTGATGATACCCATTCCATTTCAAAGGAGCTTCTTGCAAGTTCAATCTTACAAATACTCTTGGCGGAAGCTGCTTTGTGATACACGAATGGAAATAACGTCCGTCTGGGAATGAATGCACTCAACTCAGATCGAAGAAAAGAGACTGTGATAGAAAGGCTTTCGAAAATCATGAAACATCTAACTTGTAGTCGCTCAGTCTTAGTCCACGTGGCATATCTTTTGAAATGTTTACACACTGCTGGCGTTATAAGAGAGAAAAGAAATTAGCAAGGGAGTTCAACTTCTGAAATGTCTGAGACGTCCTTAATCAGTCAGGTGCCGCGAAGTGTATCTGTTACAAGCTTATGGAACTTTCAAACGTGTATAGAATCCTATCGGCTTAATAGCTTAAACTTCGTAATTGTTTATTGTCAAAATTGCAATTTTGAACACCCGTACTGAAATTAGAACTGAGTGTTATTTTACAAGATTCTGATAACGTTTCTTGGATAATACATGTAAAGACCCAAATGGCTTATTTTAAACATAACATTTAACTTTTTGTTAGTTTGTAGCCATTTTACAGGGCATATTATCAATATTAAGACTGTAAACGAAGTTAAGTCTTCCAAATAATCATCTGAAATTTAGGCTACACAGTCAATTTACATGTTTGTCTGAGGCGATATTTTACTTGGATGCCTTACAAAAATAATCAAATTTGTGTTTATTAAGTGCACTGACCCGTGTATTTTTTTCTACGTAATTTTTCATTCCGCCCACATTATGTAAGTTCATAGCAACGCTCTGTATACCACCGATTAAATAGCCTCGGGCCCCAAAATTTAAATTTTCATGAACATCTCGATTTTATAGCTATTATAATACACTCACTGCCTATAACGTATGAACAAAGGCCCTTTTATTATTAATACCCTAAATACGTCGCGGTCTGGACTGAACGTTTTCATGGCCCATAGTTTGTTAATCCCTTATCTTGAACGTAATTTACACTACAATACTAGTGTAAGACACTGACTTTCACACTCATAAGAAACAGGTACAATAGTTCGTAATTTTGAACATTTTAACCAAACGGCTTTCAGATAAGAGATCGGAGGATAAACACAGATCCCAAATAACCTAAATAACTGATAAGACCCCGTGAAACATTTCGTAACATTCTAATTATGCCGGAAGCGGGCTCTTGTTAGCATGGTAATGAACCTACGGATGTCATTAAAAAACGGGGAACATTTTGACTAGCTGGATGTACTACACAATTCTCAAGAAAGACAGTACTCCATGGAGTCAGTTGTTACGACACGAACATATTAACGATTTATTACGACTAAAGAATGTGTTACATCAATATCGCTGTTTTTTTCTGGAATTGATCTATCGTTAGTTATTCTAGAATAAGATTAAAACGTTTCGGGAGCTAGCTTTGCTCCCATCTTCAGGTGAAAATACGTAATCCTAATCCCTGGACCGGGGTCCAGGGATTTTCACCATAAGAGATCACAGTCAGGTCGCAAAACGTAGTGTTATTGTTTTAAAATGTGGAACGATGGATCAGGCCCAGAACAACAGCGACACAGAATGCAGATAAATTTAATTAAGGATGGAGAGCGAGCAATGTACAAGCGAATAAGTTGTTAATATCTCTAGCGATGGTCGTGACTATCAGCGTATTGATATGTGGGTGCAAACTGATTACTCAGAACAAGTCTGATGCTGTCTCATAGCGGAACAGCAGAAAGTCATTTCATTCGGCTTCTGAACACGTTGACAAGCCAATATCCAGAGCAGTGGACCCATTTATGGTCTTGGGCCGTAGATTATCAACACGGTGAACTAATTACAGAGATTAGATTGGGTGCTTCTATAGTGAACTTAATTTCCGACAGAGACCTGGAATGTTTCCACCCGGACGAACATGAACTCAACTTAATACATTCACTAAGAAATTAAGAGACAATTAAATTCGAGGCATTTTTGCTTATATTCGGTCCAGAAAACGTTGAATTCCAGTCTGCTATCAAAATGCGTAAAGATTAAATGCAAAAGCATGATTTGAAAGTTCTGCCCCTCCGATCAACTTGCCTTTTACCAAAAACGACACGACGAAGGATTGCATTTAGAATATTACATTTAAATTTATATCGATTATACACCTGAAGATGGTTCATTGAAAACCGAAACATGTCATGAAAATGATGATGCTCTAATTGTAAATAGAACATTTCGATAGAAAGAGCATCATTTTAATATATATTTTAATATATTTTAAATATTTTAAATATTAAATGTTAATTATAGTAATAATATTTTAATATTTAATAAAATATTTTATTGTGATTAGATGGTTAAAATAAACAATCATGATTTGTAAACTAAATTTACTGAATTTTAAAATTTATCTTTCAATTTCTTAGGCCAACAGCTAAGAACTGCGATTTTAACTTGAAATCGATTTACATTTTATGGTCAATAACGAAACAATTTCTAAAAGTATTCCTTACATAGCTCATCTTAAAGTCAGAATGAAAGGGGCAATAATTTTTTTTTTCCCCCCCCCCCCCCCTTAGAAGTACCGTATCATCTGCTTACCCCATCACTATATATGATTTTGTAACTAGAAAAAGAAGAGAGACAAGTATTGAACGCTGGCAGTTTCTAACAGACAGCGTCTCCATATCTGTCCGTCAAACTTTTAACGAGATCCACAAACTCGGCAAGACATGTGAGAAAAATCTCTGGTGTGAGGAGGAACGTTTTGAAAACACGAGAGTTGACACTGATGGAACACGAATTCATACACGAACATTATTACATCCTGAAATGTTATATTATCACATTTTTCCTCAAAAAAACACTCATTTTTCACAGTTCACCTCCCCCCCCTACCAACACGTCTGTGTGTCGTAACTCTCATGACAGTTCTAAAGCCACAGACGAAACTAAAATGCCACGAAGATGATAAGTGTATCTTCGAGTTCACAGATATGAATAATGTTTCTATTTTCTCCTAGCTCTGCTCGCTTCAATCAACAAGATGGAGGTAGTATGTTCCTTCGAAACGTTGGTATGTACCTACCTAGAAATCCACGTGGCGTTACTACCCAGAAGACCAACATCGACATCTTCACCGCCGTCAGAACTTCAGCTCTCACAAGAAATTCATTTCCTTTCATAAATTTTTAGTCTGTTCTGCCTTATCACGAGCCAACAGAGCCCTATTCAAGGCCTTAATAAGTACTCCAATCTATTTAAGATTCATCCTCTTTAAGATTATGTCTCTATAGTGGTCCATTTACTTCACGTTTTTGACTAAAATTGCATAATTTTCATCATCCAATTTATAATTTTTCAGACGTTGTCAAATTCGCCAAAGAAACTGATAAAAATACCTCTATATTTCAGTACAATAATTAAAAGATGCCAGCATTTTCATGATGATTCATTTTACTTACTAAGAAAGCGTTAAGTCATGACGTGTACTCCTTTGAAGCGGTTGACTGTTAACAGAAATCGCGGTTTGAATCTTTCGCCGCGTAAAATTTCATTCTGCCCGCCTTTTAGTTTTATCAAAAAGAACTTTCATCCTAAGTACAACCAGACGCTGAACACCCAGTGTTGCCTTGTGTAATATAAACAAAATTAATATAACCTAATACTGGTTTTTAATTTTTTAAGCCAAGAACGTAAATTAAATTTGAATCATCCAGAAAGCAACGCGCAATACATTTTAAATTAAACAGAAACTTTTAAACTGCTACCATTTCAAAGAACAATTACACACTAAGTAGAAAGGACTTTTTCTGCAGGAAAAAATGAGACGATTTTCTGAGAAAATGGATGAGATTAGGATTACTTTCACACTGGAGATCCGGGATTGAAGTACAGATTCTGTTCTTTGTTGTTCCTTGCATTTAAATAAATTTCTCGCGGATACCATTGACCTAAATTCTATTATCCTTATGTACCATGACGTAATTAATACTCCAACATGAACTTCGCCACGAATATTGTTATATCTGGCTATTATTTCAAAACATGTCACTTTAGATGTCCCGTGAGAAGCAAAAGAATTATTATATTACATTATATTCTTTTATATTAAATTATAAATATGCCCAGTCTTCAAACCTATCAT
This sequence comes from Zootermopsis nevadensis, assembly GCF_000696155.1. The sequence continues at coordinate 229,795 of NW_019059840.1, read as the reverse complement.
GCTATTGTTCACACTGGATGAACGATAAGAGGAGAGTACCAGCAATTTATTTTCTACTGGCGAGGAAGATGCTAGAGTCTGATACAGTAAAAACGTCACAAAATCGAATAAAAAACATAAACTACATGCAGACTGACAAGAGAATAGCCCACCATTTCAAAATTGCGCTTTTCTTAATATTCATGAATATGTTTTACTATTTCACATTTCCCCGTCATTTTTAACGGGTCATTTATTGTAATAAATGTAAATATCTTACGACAAAACATATATCTTTACGGATTACAGGCCTAACTCTGTTTGAAATACTTAATTTATTTTTATTATATATACCTAAGTGCATTTAGACCTTCGTATAAAAATACCCACGCAGAAATTGACATTCTGTCGCTTTTTCCCGCCTTTCACGGAAATGGAAAATTTGCCGCCATATTCACAAGATTCCACCAGCGGACTCGATCTTGAGCCAGATGAATCCAGGCGACAACCTTATACCGCATTTCTTTAAGCTACACTTTAATATTATCCTATCTACGTTAAGGTTTTAAAAAGTAAATTTTACAGCAGCCCTTTATTTTCAGCCCACGACGTCCAGTTTGAAACAAAATAAATTCTGAAGCGCACCTTTAAGTGAGAAAATTAATTAAAATGTTACACAGAACTAGTTTTTACAAAAAATTATAGAAACAAAAACTTTGTATAAAATGTATGTACCGTGTTTAATTTTCTGAATGTTTAAAACCGGAAAACTTGCGAGGTAATTTCGGTTACTTAAGAAACACGTTCTTTTATTTTGATATTTTGTGATTAATTAGAAGATAGATTGAAAATCTTTCCCGTCAAAAACAATTTGTAGAATTCCTGATCAATGTAACAGACGTAATTAAAACCTATGGCTCTGAACCCTTATGAGAAACAAGGAACATACCAACATAAAACTTAAATAAGACGGAACAACCTTTAAAAAAAGATAAACATCGAAATTCACAAATAAATCTTCCAGAAATGCCAGACGCAGGAGATTATCAATGTGAACAGACAGACAAGCGCTAACTGCGTTTGTGCAGTTTAATTCTGGCATTATAAAACTTTGTTTATTTACCAGTTCCTACCAGTGGGTCACTTACCATCTTACAATCAAGAGATGACATATCAGCAGAACTAATAATAATAATATTATCAAAATTTTACAATATAAATTAAATTATTTGTGCAGTTCATCATTTTACTAATCTTGTTTATTCAACATGCTATAAACTTATATATCGACATGCGATCATAAAATTCATATTCCTTATTGAAGGACACATTGCCTCGTACATAACTATTTTAAATTCAATTATAACATCAAGAATTGTGAGATAGTTCTCGAAGAAAAAATAACGCGATACTTAAATGTTCAAATTTCATGTTATGTTATTCCATAAATAAATCTGATTAAAGTTTTTAAGCCTGATTCTTCAATAAGGATCTTTAGGAGCAAGATGGCTGTCTTCTGGGTTGTCGCGTCCGTGTAGTCTGGTAGAAGTTTACTCACGTTTCAGAGATCATTTCTGCCTCAATCATCAGGGCATCAATAGCCCTCATCGTCGGTAAACTTCTAGCAGAATACACGGCTTAATATCCCAGAAGACAGCCAACTTCAGACTCACCGCCGTGAAAACCTCAAATCCTACATCTTTAGGAGCACTTTAAAAATGTAAAATTTACGAAGTTCGAAAAATAAAAACAGCTTATCACCAGATACTTAACAATTTAGGTCCTGTTCATTCACAAGATGCATAAACAAATAAAAATTAGTTTTAAAAAGTTGTTTAATAACTCACCGCCTGTCGCCATGACCACGCAAAGTAAAGCGCAAAGCCCCGTCATATGCTGCAACCACGAGGACACAACCGTCGAGCCCATCTGCCGACGCTATCAGGCGGACGAATGATTATGCTTCATCTCGACGCACTTACAGCGGTGCCAAAAGACCTACCGCGCAGGTCCACGTCCGTCCACTCGACCCTTCCTGGAAATGAGTGCACCTCGCATCTCTATTTATGTTAAAGTTTGTCATGAAGATGGCAGTCTTTTACTCAGAGTTATCAGACGAATTTAATTTCAGTTAAAATTGATCCAATATAAACATTACTTTACTTTAGCAAAAATCGAACTTCACCTGTTTTATAACACAAATTTTTTTTTTAAAAAAATTGGTAGACCACGTACGATATAATTCTTAAACTGAAATGTGTATGAAAACATGTTCTTATGAACACGGAAATAAACCTACGAGTTCCACAAAATACAAGAAATTTCTTTACTGACTAAATCAATATAACATCAAGAAATACTTGTATTATTACTGACTATTAAAGCAGGTGGTTCATCTAGTTACCACCAAGGTTTGAATGGTTAATACACAACGTTCTGCAATTCAAAGCAGATGCTGTAGGAACTGACTCCCAAAGATTAATAAAAGAGAGCAAATTCCTTTGAAAGAATGGTCCGTTTCAGTTACAAGAAATATTACAGCGAACGTGCCTAGAGTCCTTGAAATGGGATGGGTCGGGGGAAGATTATGGTGCCTATAGAATTTGAGATGTGACCGAACGACTGCTAGAATAAATTGAAGAGACATCGTGGGTATGCCACGAGGTAAACCAGCCCACATTCTCGTCAATACGGTATAGGGTAGACGCAGAAGGTAAATGTGAAATACTTGGGAACAACAAATATGCGTGATATTTCAGGTTCTCACGGTTGCGAGTATGGACATGACTGTCTTTTGGGTTATTTCGGTCTGGTGGAAAGCGAAAAACGTTTCATAGGTGCCTTCTGTCTCCGTCATCAGGGCGATAATTCCTGATTATTGAGGCCGTAAGCACCACTGAAACGTCAGAAAATTTCTACCAGAACAAGAATGAACGTCTCATATTATTGGATATAATAAGGCGTCAGTGTTATTTGTCTGAAGCCCATGTCACAACGGTAACAGTGGATAAACGTTTAATTAATTTAATTTCAGCAGTTTTTTCCTTTCTTTCTGACTAATTTAAATTTATAACACGTTATCTGATGTGGTAACTGAAGTATATACATTTATTTTCATTACAATTCGTTGGAAGGCAAAAAGCTCAGTCACTATACAATTTTATATTTATAAACTACCGTATTAAAAATTTTCGGAGCTTCGGAAAAGGATATTAAAACGCTATCTGAAGACGATGTTGCAGTGGTAACTCGCTTTAAATATTTAACTTAATTTTAAATCAAAAGATGGTAAAACATCTCGTTACTTTTTTATTTATAAATTGCATTGTTGTTTATGTAACGTTTAAATATATATATTAATATATTTTAAATATTTAAATGTTAATTGTAATAATATTTTAATATTTAATAATAATATTTTATTGTGAATAGACTGATAAAAATTGAACAAGAACGTTTAAAAAGTTTAAGAGAATAATATCTTAAAACACTGTCGTTATGGTAACTCAGTTATACATTTAATTTATTTTTAATTTAGCAGATTGCAGGGCAGATCACCTTGTCTTGCAGTTAGAACGGTATAGTGAGACTAACAGAGCCCTAATTGCATCTGAAACGTTAACAGCTCAGAGAAATGTGAGGTAGTATCCAGGGCATTTGCTATTGATGTATATGCCACGGGTCTCGAGACGCGGTTAACCATGAATGATGAATAGGAAGTACTACAGCAGGTCTGTATTCGGCCAACTTATGCAGCTCAAGTTCACCTGACACAGAACGATCTATAGATTATGCATCATGACAGTGAACAAACTTCATGGAACAGATCCCTCCATAACCTAACATTGGTACAAATGATAACACCCGAACGTTCATCACAGTGTTCACAAAAATCTCCAATAGTCTATATCCTGATTCATAATAACTCACTCGACATCTTTGCAATCAGTTTTCACTATAATTCGTTTTAATATTATCCACCCATCTATGTCTAAGTATTACAAGTTTTCTCTGCCATCTCATCTTTCTACAGAATAAGGACACAACACTGGTTTCATGATGGAGATATTGAGCTGGTAACAAAAGTGTCACAGACTGCGAAATATAGTTTTTGTACAACGCACAAAAAAATTGCACTTGTACCAGTAGTATAATTTTCAAAAGCTGCTTAAAAGTTAGAAATTTTAAAATGTTCGTAAGTTTCTCATATCTAGATGACAAGGCAGAATCCTACATGACGATGCAAACAGCTGGGAAAAATGTCATCCACACTTTATCCTATAATTCATCTCAAGTCCTTCTGTACAGCGTCCTCCGCCTTAATGGAGGCTGATGGTGGAATTAGTCCAATTATGAAACTATCACGTTCGTCTTGCATACAGACAGAATTATAGAATAATTCACCCATGTCTTTGTAATGGTGACAAGCCACTCATTTAAACCTTACTTGATTATAGGGAGATTGTGAGTCAAAATTATCCTTGACTGATACGCATATTTACGAAAATAACAAGAATGGAAAGGTACCTTATTTGACTTCGATACGCATGTGAGATTTAAGGTTCTCAAGGCGGTCTAGATAACGATTTTGATTTTCTGGGCTGTGACGCTGTGTGGACTCGTAGGTAATACCAACGTTTTGAAAAAAATAACATATTCTCTCCATTTTCAGGGTATATTTTTTCAATTTCGTACTGAACAATTTTGTACTCCTCTTTGTCGCTATCACTGATTTTCTGCAGATAAAATTCTATTATTGCAAAGCTATCACACGAGATACATTTCACAGAACAAAATAATTCTCTACGTTCCTTTACTGTGCCTCAATTTTATAACTTAAATCTGAGGTTATGTGGTACAATGGTTCCAAAATCATTTTAGCCTTGACGAGAATAAAATTTTTTGAGAATCCAAGCCTATAAAAATGAGTTAACATATAAGAAATTTCATGTTCTCACGGCGGTGATTATGAAGGTGACTGTCTTCTGGTTCTGGAATACTACGCCGTGTAGTCTGGCAAAAGTTGACCAAAGTTTCAGAGGTGCTTACTGCCTGCATCAGGACGAAGAGACTTCGGTCAGTTTGTACCAGACTACACGGCGCAACATCCCAGAAAACATTCATAATCCGGCTAACACATGATTTATTATAAAAATAATTATTTAAGATGTACAAGAAGTACTTTCTCTGTTCAATTTCATGTTTATAATAAAATGAGGTCTTTATTCTAGTCGATTTAAATGTACTGTAAGTACACATCAGGATTCAAACCCAGGAAAGCTCCAGTGTTTTTCCTTGGGAAACACTGTTATAACAGACTATAACCACCAGATGAAATTATCGAATAATAATGCAAACATTCTGAAAGTTAAACCCTGGGACTCTCGAAACAAGACAGAATACAATGAGAGAATCAATTCCGAAAATTCATATTTCGTATAAATTTCTTAAAGAAATTAAAGTTTCCTTAAAAAGTTTCAGGCCCGTACTTTAAAGCCCTTCGAATCTGAACACGTTTTAATGTTAATATTAAATAGTGTTGGACAACATAGGAGAAATATTCAAGCATAAAATTTCATATAGTAAAACTTTCCACTTTCTCGGATAAAAAAACCCTGAAAAACAAGTAATATGTACTTTACTGAAAGGGAAAATGAAGAACGAAAACTTGACAGAAAACTCAATACAACATCACCACAAAAAGAAGTAGATAAGACGTATCAAAAGTAGTGAATGAATATAATTAAATGAGAGTTAAATTATGGGTACACTAAAAGAGTTTTACATTTTGTGTGGAATTCACTCACATCTTCCCTGCGGTTGTAACAACACTGAAAAATTTATATTAATGACTCGATGAAAAAGTTGGATAGCAAAATGAAAATCTCTGGAACAGTCCTACATTATCGATATTCGTAGACCAAAAGATTAGCTTCGGCTTCCAAGGGTTAATATACCATCGGTCTGTGTGTACATTTTACCTTGAAATAAGATTCAAATTGTGTCAATTTATCACAAACATCATTAAAAGTTTAGGCCAACCCTCGTTTCTAGACACTGTTAACCTCATAGTTGACAGTTTCATCCACGAAATACTTTTCCTTCCCTTACATCAACATAATCAGTTTTAAAATACAAATAGGTGATGCTGGAGTTACTCAGCAAGGCACTTAACTAAGTTTTATGATCAAATCTGTACACGCATTTCAGATAAAAGGAATGAAAAAGCTGAACCTATAAAGTTTTCAGAGGAGACGAAAGGGGAAAAATATGGAGAAAGAAATATGGAAAGCTTATTCCGTTTTCCCACCCACGTCCTTTACCGCCCAGCTTCGTTCTTGATTGAACAAGTATTCGTCCCTCTCTACACAAAGTCAGAGCCAGGGGTACGAAACAGCTTTAATGTGGAGTAGAAAATGTAGTTAAACACACAACTTTTTATTAAAATATCTGTTCTCATTTTGATTCTGGGACATTTTTCCATTCCTCAACTTCATCTCATTCTTTTCGCCATGTCCATATCTGATCGAATTGTAAAATTAAAAGGGTTAAGTAACGACCCCCTCCCCCAAATACCTTTATTTATGGTAATCTCATTTTCCGAGAATTCTCCGTCGTGTGTTCTCTTGGCGAGTAACAGGAGATGTCCTTTGGTGTACGACCTTTCAAGATCTCTTGCTTCTTGAACACTCGAGTACTCTTCCGTGGTGAAGAGTTCACGATGCTCCAGTTTATGGCGTCACTGATGATTTCCCCCAAGACGGAGAGGAGATTCGCGTTTCTGCACCTTGAAGTTTTGGAGACGGGCAAATCCTCAAGTAGGCACAGCATTGTGTACAACACCCAATTAACACGACTGAGGAATATACGGAAATATGAATTTTAACGTCGGCGGATATGAAGATGACTGTCTTCTATGATGTGTAATCTAGCACACATTGGCCGACGTTTCAGTAGGTGCCAACTACCTCCATCATCAAAGCGATTGCATTACAGAAGATATCTTCTCGGTGACTAGAAATGACTCTTTAGTCGTGACTCGGATGTCACGGACCTGCTTCTGACTCATTTTTTGAACTGTAGTACATGATTTTTGTCGGT
>NW_019059840.1:184997-222679 GCF_000696155.1 Zootermopsis nevadensis | reverse complement strand
GAGCAGGCGGAAATTATACGCAATAAATAAAATGTATGGAAATTTTAACAGTAATTCTCTGCTGATTACATGCGGATTGACAGACTTGCAGACAAGTATGTCGAAGCAAACAGGGATATTTATGCTATTATATTTTCTTTTAGAATTCGACTGAAAAGGTGTCTCAGTCGGTCTCATCTTCGCTCTACTCTATGTGAAATTTTATAAAATGCGATAAGCTACAATGTACATAACAAACACACATAAATTATTTACTTTCCTTCTCTATTTTGGTGTCAAATCGTAAACACGACCTAAAAAAAATTGGAAGGTCCCCGATCTCGAGGGTGAAAATAATGAATTCAGATTCAGTGATTTATCGATGTCTGAGACAGACTGCTGCTATTGTCGCCATGGAGTGAGACAATGTCAGTCGAACTGAGTCCTCTGTCCATCCCCCACACCATATACGAGAGAATGTGAGACGGAGGTGGAAATATACTGAAACCACAAATCCCACCCAGATGGACTGACCTGGGCGCCTAACAGCTTGAACCATGCGGCACAACCTTGGATGAAACTTGGTTGTGCCAGGGCCAATGAATTACTATCAGAATCTATAGATCCGACATGACAGAAACTCTGGCGTGTTTTGTGTTTCCACGTTACAAAATTAATTGACTCTCACACACTAAACTTTTCCGCCTTAGAGAGGTTACGTTACCTTTCCAACACTGCTATTTTTACAAATAATATTTATAGAGATTCTTTAACCGAAAACACACAAAATGTAAAAAAAAAATATATAAATGGACAGAGTTACTGAACTGCATAAACGGATCAAGATTTTTTTTTAAAAAAAAACGAAGCTTGTGGAACGTGAATCATGCAATTTAATTTGTACCCAGTCTGCAAGCTTCGCCATGGTTACGACAGCCCTGTAAATTATTACATCAGTTGCTACAGCTTCTTCGTTCCTGTTTTAGCAGACATCAATATAATATGGGCTTAGTATGGAGTTCACAAAATGTCATAGGGTCTACTAACTCGAAAGGAATGGCAGATGGCAGGGAAATATACTGTAAAGATACATCCAAGGGATAGATCTCTTCCTCATTTAGGCTTACTCCTTTTAAAGAACTCCGTATTGTGCCATGTACCATATCAGAAGGCGAAATTGATATTTGAAAACTTGTATTACAGACATCAAATTGGGTGAATGAGATAGCGCAATATAATATGAAGGGAATACATTACTTACTATGTCTAAGAATAGATGAGAGATAATATTAAAACGGATATTAAAATTGGTATGTAGCTATAAGTCTACGCGGCGTTACAATCCATAAGACCATCATCGATATTTGTTGTTCAATAAATTTTTTTGTTTTTTTAATAATATTCCATTTTTATGATGGACTAATGCAATTTCTCTTGGGTGTTGATCGGCAAGAAAATGTTTGCATGAAACTTAATACACGAAACCAGTTTCATGTAATTGGATCCTTCTGTGTTTGATCCACCACAGAGGAAACGTAAAAAACATTACATTAAAACTGAAGAAATGGGAACGGGAATTTTGAGTTCGTATGAATAATAAAATCTCATAAATAAAGTTTATTCTAAAGGTTGGATTGACAATCACACAACAAATCTGTGAGCCATAAGTATCATCATTAACGAACTTCTATCAGTGCAAGCCACGCGTCTGAATAAACAGTTCCCTCATCAGTGGTATCTAATCGAAATGCATTGCCATTAATTTGACGAAGCCAATTTCCAAAGCAAAACGGGTCTATCAGATGACTCTTCTTATTTGTAGAGAACAAACGAAGTATGAGAACAGCATGAGAAAGAAATTGAAAGGATTCTGGGCTGTAGGCAAGAGGAGAAAAAACTCCTGAAAACAAGACGAAGGCAGAGTTAAGTTAGTATTGGGTCTGTACAGGGTGCATAATATAACTTTACCCGTTTGTCACAAATTATCACATAAGTCCTGTGTCGTCAACAGTTTCTGTAGTGTTCTGTCTGACGACAGGTCCATATGAACAGGATCCTTCCATCCTTTTCTCGGACTGGGACCTGTTCATATACGTTCTTGGCAGATGATCCAGAAGTGGTTTGCCATTGCCTTCTTCTGTGTGTGTGTGAGTGGAGTAATTGTTGGGATGCCACGGAGGAAAACTCCGTGTTGCCTAGACCACGGCCTTGCCCAACACAAGTTATAAATCTGAGCACCACCGGGAGTTGAACCCGGGACCCCCGGCTTACAAGGCTAGTGTTCTGACCACTAGACCACCGTGGCGGCTTCGTCAACAGTAAGTGATCTAAGTTTAAAAAAAAACATGTAGGATTTGGGGTTTTCACGGCGGTAGTCTGGTAGAAGTTTACCGACGTTTCAGTGGTCCTTGCTGCCTCCATCATCACGGCCGTCAGGACTTCTGTCTGAAACGTCGGCCAACTTCTATCAGATTACACGGCGCAAAAACTTAGAAGACAACCATCTTCAGACTCACCACCGAGAATACGAACTAAGAGCAGATTACATTCTAGAAAAGCCTAATACATTACTGTTTTAGAAACTTTTTCACTCACGCCTCACTGGAAAAGACTAGTTGTGTTCTCAACTGTACGATAAATACATCTACTATTAATAAAGATAAATCTGTTACAAAACTGTTAGTGTTCTCAGGGTAGTAATATTATAGGACACATAGAATGTGTTCAGATTCCAATTTTTGGCATGAAATCCAGTGCATGTTCGTTTCCACATAATACAATGGCTGGTATACCTCACCGTATTACGACTTGCAGAACCATTATCGTTTGGCTCGCATCAAGACGGATGGGGGAATGGGGCATTATCAAAACGTTGGCTTTCAGAGCCGGTGAACACGAATCGAAGCGGAAATGCACACGGCTGCTAATCCTCGAGCACATTTGGGGATCGGATGGGGATAGCCTTCAGTAAATTTCTCGGTATTTCTCAGGATTTTTACCTCAACCTGACATCAGAATATTAAAAATCCAGCAGAAGTCGGCCCCAACGACTATGCAAAACGCAGTAGTTTCAATTTTCATCTGAGAGTCCTATCAAAGTCAGGAGTTAATTTCTAAAATGACTGTGTAATAGAACTGACTGTTCCTACGAAACTTTTACGCATTTACTATATATGTATATATATATATATATATATATATATCTGTTTCTTCCTGTGGTTTTATATGTGAGTCCTTGCAAGAACATCCGCTAATTTTCTAATGATAATCATAATAAACTTTACGTGACAATTTCAATATAAATGCTTCTAAGACAATAAAAAGTTCTTGTGCCCCATGAAATTGTTCTTACGTTCTGCGTCTCCTTCAAAAGAACCGCCTGTTCCTTCCCTATTCATAAATATCATGTTTCCGGTACGGAATACAATTTATCGTAGGTTAGGGAATTAGTTCGCTTGTGTTAGGTTTGGTGAAAATTTTTCAGAATTTAAGAAAAATATAAAAAAAATTCAAAATCTCATAACATTAAATATTTTCGAACATTTCCAAAAAATTGCCATAACTTCTACACTTTTTTTTCAAATTTCTTTGTAACGGGCAGGTTTGTTAAGGGATTTGATTTAGGTACGTCGTTAATAGAGTGGTAATGTCAATACTGGTCCACCCGGAGACGGCTAAAACCCATATCGTAACCACTAAATGCAAAAAAGTATCACTAAATTTTGTTATTTGTAAATATATTTACTGCAAATTCTACAGGTTAAGATAATCGCGAACTAAGACCTACAGAAAGTGTGTCGAGCTACTAGCGGCACACGCCATTATTAACAAGATTGTACGACGATGTAACTTACCTCGTGTTTCCCATTTACTTGTAGACCGGATTTTAAAACTTCGATCCCGCACTCTGATTAAGTAACTTCAAAGAGATTTTTTTAAGCCGTGCATTTTTGTCAAACAATAGCCTGTTATGTGTTATCACCCTGAAATAAAAATTCAGAGAGTTCATCAGATTTCTGGCAAGATTTTAAAAGGTTTATACCAACCACACCTTAAATCAAAATTCTCAAAATATTCCAGACATCAGACATGAATTTTAAAAAAAATATTTGGAGGACGTTTAAAACAAACTCGTCAAGATATGCACCGAATGAATCCTATTCTCGGCGTGCTGTGGCCATTAGCGATGTGCTTTTCAATTTTTAAAAACAATGAAATCAATTTAATGAACATTCTACATACGACCTTCCTGAAATTTCCAGCATATATTTTTACTGTGATCAGTTCCAAACAAATAGAATGCGTACAACACATACAATTTCACACATTGGAATACTTATAAATATCAGCTGTGAAAAGTAAATGAAAATATAATTATTTATGACCTGAATCCTGATTTTATAACGGCAGTTTAGACGAAAATATAATTTTTGTAAAATTAATAACCTGAGTGGAAGACTCTAGTTATGGTCATAAACGAGTTTAATGTAATAAGTCATAATTCATGAACTAAAAACAATCACCAAGACTTCTTACATAACTGCCTTGCTTAACAGCTACACAAATTTGGAATTTGTTTGTTGTATGGATGCAAATCACCCCCTTAAATCCAATCTTATTGACGTAGGAAAATGTAATTAGAGAACACTAGGATTCTAGGCAATTTCCCTATCCAGTTAATAGTCCAGATGATTAATAATGCAGTGAACATAATTTCAAAATTGTCATGACATGACCTAATCAAAAGTACTAATCCAGTATCTACCAGACTGAGGAAACATTAAGACAACCAGTATTTTGGCAACGTTTCGAACCCAGAACCTTAACGACAAAGAATATTAACATGTCATATCACAAGTTTTTAAAAAGAGAAGGGGTTTTAATACCTTGCTTAGTTATCTCTTAAAAATTCTAAACAATAAATTACAAAGCCTAAATCATATTTTAAATATCGTTATAGCTTGAACATATGTTCAAAAATTGACTAGGCAGTTTGAGGTTACTACACACAAAGTCACTGCAAGTATCCACCATAAAGACAATTCTTGTTACCAGACGGATTAAACAAAAACGAATGCCAGGAAATCCTACTGAATAAGGACGAACTAAAGTGCAACTCAGTCTACCTCAAACACGGGACATTATTTAAATTTTCGTTTTGGTAGGGTACTTACACAAACACCCTCGGTAGCAAAGACTTCTGAAACGCTGGCAAACTTCTATTTCGCTACAACCAAGATGATAGCCATCTTCATACTCACCACCACAACATCCAATCCTACAGGAGTACCAACTGCAGGTCCGAGAAACATCCTTTGTCAAACACACCTTGTACTTATTTTTGGCACACTACCGACAATTCAAGGTGTTCAAACCTTTATTTAATCAGGAGTCTCCTCTTACAAAACTTGTAGGGACATAATATAAGTACCAATACTACGCACCACCAGGAAGCTGTACGATCAGAATATCCCAGCCACTTCTATTACCACTCGAAGCAGAATCACATGCACTACACACCTGCATTTCAACCTATGGGACTATTCGCTTTGGCATCAAGACATTGTAAAATTTAAATTTAATACAAATAAACCTGTAAACATCAGTCACTATTCAGTTAACATGTGGACAGAGAAATTAGAAGAAATGTTTATCCCACTGAACATTTGGCATTAATAGTCTTCTCGGGCTATCAGCCCTTTTAGACAGTGATTAATCACGGTTTCGATGACCATCTCTGGCCTCATTTTCAAATGAGGTCAGAGATGGTCCTCGAAACGTTGGCAATTAATCGTCTAACACGGCTGATAGCCCGAGATGACTTTATTGATGAAAGCCGCCGTGAAAGCTCCACATCATGTAACACTTAGCATGTCACAAACCACCTTCCCTACAGGCCACTCAATCACATTCATTTCGACAACAGCAAGACTAAAAATCGACCACCACCGCAAATGGCACCTGTGGAAAGATCAGGGGGTGGTCTTGGGATCTCCTGAGGTTTCAGATCCAGTGACAATGCTGTAACAAAATTACAATTTCACGTTTCCTGGGTTCAGACTCAAACACATTGCTAAAAGGATTGGGAGCAAACATTCACACAATGGATTTTACAGGACAATTTAATTCCACATGTTCAAATTCTTAAATAGTTTCAGAACCAACACCTTTCAGACCCTTCTGGATAATTAGAACAAAAATACAATCCCATACTATAACAATACACTTAAAAAAAATTGTACACTTTGATATCTACACCATTTCAAATTTCATATTCCAAGCTACTGACATCAAATATGACAACTCAACACACATTTCTTCAGCTGTGTTACTTTTTACTCTACCAAAATTATCTCCAACTTCACAAAGGAAAGTGTGCTAAAAAAATAAAAAATATAAGCACAAGGAAGGACTGGTTAATCAAGGTATACAATTTCATTCCATTTGTCACTTTAGACAATACTTTTATTCTGAACCAAATTTGAAAGATAATTTACATTTTACTTTTTCGGTGATGCCTCTGCTGCCCCCTTCGTTTCTTCTGTTGGTGCCTTTGGCTCCTTAGCTGGTGCCTTCAGCCCCTTATCTGATGCCTTCGGCTCCTTAGCTGGTGCCTTTGGCTCCTTAGCTGGTGCCTTTGGCTCCTTAGCTGGTGCCTTTGGCTCCTTAGCTGGTGCCTTTGGCTCCTTAGCTGGTGCCTTTGGCTCCTTAGCTGGTGCCTTTGGCTCCTTAGCTGGTGCCTTTGGCTCCTTAGCTGGTGCCTTTGGCTCCTTAGCTGGTGCCTTTGGCTCCTTAGCTGGTGCCTTCGGCCCCTTATCGGATGCCTTTGGCTCCTTAGCTGGTGCCTTCAGCTCCTTACCCGGTGCCTTCGGCCCCTTAGCCGATGCCTTTGGTCCCTTAGCACCCTTGGCACCTTTAGCACCCTTGGCTCCTTTGGCACCCTTGGCTGATGCCTTTGATTCCTTACTTTCCTTGTCTGGTGCAGGTTTTGCCTCCTCCTTATCTTTAAGTTTCTTGGACTTCTCTGCCTTAGCCTTCAGTATAGCGGCACGACGCAACTTCTGCATCTTCAGAGCCTTGGCTTCTAGAGGCGTTGGCTTCAATGTGATCTAAAATTCATATGTATCAAGTGGAAGTCACATATTCTTACATAATTACACGAGCAACGTATATACACTCACCATAACCGGTGATCCTCTGGCACAGTGGTTTTGGTGATGCCAACGATACCTTGGGCACAGCTAACACGGAAAACTAACTAGACATAGCATAGTCCTTCTGCAGCTAGTAATCACTCAGATAACCTCCCATTTTATATCCCCAAGATTAATTGTAGCATTAACGTCCCATCAATGCCTAGATCTACCAAGTGGTCTCTTCCTGTCCTGTTCTTTTGGGTATTGGTGCAGTACTGACCAAAAACCCAGAAGAACATCACCATTAACATGTTTACGTAATATTACTTTAAAAACAGTACAGTGGCGATCAGATTGTCAAAAGTAATCATGATTATTCATAACCCAATGCTCTGAAGTAGATTTTTCATCATTTCACCACTACATTCCTATCACGAGCACTGAACACATTCAAACTAAAAATACAGACGCATAATGCGTCATACATCTTAACCAACCACAAACACTACCAACATACCAAAAACCTCAAAAGTAACTACAATGATTTGTGGTATATCGCTTACTCTTTGCAATAAAATTACAAAAACCATGCGTCTCAATTTTCAAACTCATAATTAAACAAGACTAAATGTAGTTTTCCTATCATAAATTTTGATATGTCACATTAAAGTAAAAAATGTCTGTTTATATTTTCCACTACAAAATGCCTCCCTGTAGCTCTAGTAACTTATGACAGCCTTTGAAACAGGGTGCAAAAGAAAATATACTGACCCCTCTCCTTTTGGCAACCAGTTCTTGACGTTTGCGTCTGCTCTGGATCGATGTAAGAATTGCCTTGCGTTTCAAAACTGCAGCATACGGGTTCAGCCTCAGTAAAGCAGGAGTGTTGGTAAGTGGATTCAGCTTCTTCACACTGCGCTTTTGCTTTCTGAAAGATTTCTGTATTTCAATTCAAGTACCTAATTTGCTTACGCTAAAGTATAAGTTCCTTAAACATCTATCAGTCAGCTATAAACATAATCATGGTTTCTCATAACCCAATGCTCTGTAAAACTTGTTTCATCACGTAAGACTCGAGGTGTTCCCGAGACTAGTTTCCTGGGTTGCCACATTTTTCTTGAAGATATTACCAATGTTTCATAAGGAACGCCAGCTAAATCTGGTATTTCAAAATACGGCCAACTGAACACCCATTTTCTCAGTTATCATTAATGTAAACAGAGTTACACTGAACAAACTGTTAATGCCCTTTCACTAAATGTTCAACAAACTACAATTCCTGAATAATTAATATTAATACTTCATAAGTAATTTAACCAGTATTCAGGGAAAAGATTATGCACTCGCAACGAAATCTAAATTCAAAGCTTGAAATTCAGGGAAAAGATTATGCACTCGCAAAGAAATCTAAATTCAATGCTTGAGTGGCAAAGATTTCTTCTCAAAAAATGTCCTTGTCTTCCCAGAATAATTATCTGCTACTTAATGTTTCCCCAATTTTGGATTCTAACCCACTGTCCATAGAAGCATATAGAGATTCTTATTCTATATCAACTGCAACCAGTGCCCCTGGGCACCTTGAAAACATGTATAAGCCTGAATTGAACTCTTAAGACAACGCCAAATTATTTTCATATTTTACAAATAACATCTTTAACTTCCAACAGCCAAATCTTCATAAATATAACAACAACAAAATTTAAAATCAGCTCAATGAAAATTGTTAACAAAATACAACCTCCTGCAGAAAAATCTTGGCTCATTGGCTTGAAGATAACTTCAATATATGTATCAGTAAATGGGAAAAAAGAACTTACATTGGAGCACGCAGAACAGACCGTATCTCCTCAGCTTTCAGCAGGCGAGACAAATCTGTATTTGCCATTTTTGGCATAGGCAAATTGTAACCTTTCTTCAGTTTTGCTGTCTTACGCCAAGAACCATACAAATCATCCAATTTTGAAAAGGCTGACTGCGTCCAGATAACAAAGCGTCCCACATGACCTCCAGGAGCAAGTTTCAGCAGGTTCAATTTTGATACATTTATCATGTCAACACCAGGGATGTTACGGAATGCCTTCGTCAAACCCTGAAACCGAACACAAGAGCATTAAAAAACATACTTTCCCACTGCCCCACCCCATAAGAGCACCATTTTTATACTCGTCACAAAGAGAACCCGAAATCTCACCCCTTCGGAGTTGCTGCTAATATCTCAGAAATATCAAGTGAGCCCATTGTACTTCCTCCACCAAAACCCACAGATTGGATTCTTTGAAACAGAGATTACACACATTTCAAACTAATTCCATAACTAACATTACTATAAATTCTGACCGTCCTCAATCCACAAGCTTTAGCATCATGAGATAAAATGATGTGGACTGAATCAACAATTTCCTCACCTGATCTTGTCCATAAATGATGAGAGGACCACGCCTCTGGATGCGTCGACGGTTTCGCATCTTACCCTTGCCAGCACGAAATCTTCTGGACTTGTACACCTATAAATCAAATTGCATACCCAATATGCTCATCATGTCTCACTTCTAATACTACAAGGCATATTAAAGTGGACATCGGGATTTAATTAATAGTCAACACAGACATATAGAATTCATACTTCCTCAGAATAATTAAAATCTTTTATAACAAACCAACTATTTATAATCTTTCCACCACTTACTCAGATTTTACTCGTACCACAAACATTCAGGTTCACCTACCAATAACAATTCCAAGCATTCTGCATATTCAAATACTGTGATGGACCACAAACATTTAATGTATCATCGAAAATGAAAATTACATTATTATTTTGTCAAAAAATTTACCAGTGTTTATCAACCAAACCAACCACAAAGCCATCAGGTACAAAAATTTATAATAACAAAGCATCTTGGTTAAAGAATGGAAAACACTACCCATCTCATTATAAGACACATCTAAAATTCAGTAAAAGACTGAAGACAACATCACACTGCAAACCATACCTTCTGAATATCAGCCCAAGCCTTTATACGGCGCAAAAAGATGACGGCCTGTTTAGTCTTTGAGTACTCCTGCACCTTATCATCCACCACCAGAGGCAATTCTGGTATATCTTGTACTAAATGACCTAAAACCAGAAACTGTCTCATAAGCGCATTTCAACTTAAATAACTTAAAAATAGATAAATTCCAAGTCTTAACCCCCCAGTAAAAAATATACTTCCTACTTCTGTAATGCCTCACTTATTCAAAATAAACTACGAATTTCAGATTTTCCCCCCCATCTTAGGTAGACTACAGAATAAGACTGATAATTAAATGAGACTGACACCACCTTCGCATTCTCTGCTTATCGTAAGACACCTTGATCAACAGAAACTGACAGAGAATGTCATATTTATAATTAAAATACCACACTTCAGGGACATCCAAGCAAATTATAACTGCAGAGATGTGGTTTAAATAATAAGATCCCAACTATACTAAATACTAAATCTAACCTACCTTTACTCAGAGATCATCGAACTGCTGGCTTCTACACAAGGATGATAATGTTCTGGTTGGTCAGGGTTATCGCACATTTTGCAGAGAGATGAGTATTGTAACAATGAATCTCACATAAATTTACCTGGGATTAAACCCATGTCTCCACAGTCAGGAGCAGCCTGAGCCATGGCACAGCCTTCTATCAATGCACACATGAGCTTTCACAGCCTCAACCACAATGCATCATCACATTTCAAATAAGCAGAAATGTAATCTACCATTAAATGGGTAACCACATTTTTCTTTTTAGTTCTGCATACAAAATCACAAATTTGCCTTTCACCTTTCGACATCACGAGGGCAGGAACGCCACTTGCAGCAATTGCAGACACCAGGGCATAGCGCTTCTGGTTTATATTGATACGTCTGTGCCAACGACGCCACGGCTTGGTGGGAGCAAACATTCTTCCACCTCGGCACATGTTTCCAAAAGCTCCCTGACCTGAACGATGAGTTCCCCCACCACGTACACGAGGAATACGTGCCACGGCACGCCCCGTTCCCCATGACTCAGCACTAGTCTGATGACCTACAAACATCCATTACTGTTCAGCCGTACTTTAATATTATGCCAACTTACATTAACTTCAAAAATTACAACTGCTCAGTAACACCAACAATTACATAACACAATTTTATGGGAGACCCTGTATCTACAGGCAGGAGCTTTAATTCCTTATTGGTGTTGCATCTGAAACCAGCCAGACCCAATACGGAATTTTCCACACCTCAATACTATATGAATGCGAGGAATATAATACGGTTCCACTGTTTAGATCCTGTTATATTACAGCCCTTCTCTATCAACTACAACCATCATTTTCACTACAACCGATCACTGGGGGCAAAACAAAAATTCCAAAATTGGTGCTTCCACCTTTTCCTTCGCCAAGTCAGAAGACCACACCTGGAGGCGTAAATCACAACACAATACACAATTAAACGCATGCATTTCAGAACTATCACTGCTCTAGAACCCAAAGATTCAACACTGCCAATACCAAAATCCACCAATGCACATGATCCAGAGCCAGTTTCATCCATCTCACAAGACATTTTCATTATCCTACCATCTTCTCAGTCTTTTAAGAGAATGCCGTACAGTTTCCAACCAAATTCTGTATGCATTACTTATCCTCCAAATCCAAACCTTATTTCAATACCACAGAAGAAATCAAAAGCTTAGACCCTTTCACTGTTCTGACATCAACAGAAGGCATAAATTAAAATTGTAGTTCCACTTATGTGTGAAGGTTCATAAAACAAGACTACACGAATATAAAAAACAGTTGTGGAGTGACACTGCCCTCACCCAGCCAAAGATAACTGGGGGGGAACGCCTAGTCACCCATCTACTTTTGCACTTTCTTGGAACACCAAAACAAAACTGCAAAGGTGTGGACATTACCAGTGCTTGTACACACAGCATATATCATTCACATAATAAACAGATGAAAGATTCAACGCAACCTGTATTGCTGTATTCTGCTTTAATATACGTCACCAGTAAAGTCGAAGACAATCACTTGCTAGGTGAGAACACAATTACCATAGAAAGCACAAAAATTGGAACAACAAACACTTAATGCAGTATCACAACACAAAACAAAAACATGTCATAACATAGCCATATTTAATAAATAATTTGAGAATGTTATAAAATGTATACATGGGAATATAAACAAAAAACACTATAAATTGTGTTACTATTCAGCATAAAAATTATCACCATCCTATCTACTTTACAAAATTTTGGATGGGTGTGAAACATGGCCTCTCACTTTGAGGATAAAACAAATTACAGGTGTTAACAGAGTGCTGAGGAAAAGAGTCCCCAAGAATGATGAAACTAGCAAGAACTTTGTGGTTGAGAATGGTAACCAAATTCTCTTAGCACAGTGAAATAAAGAAAGCAATGAGCTTAGCATGTGGCTGGGATGAGAAACATAGACTGCATACAGAATGTTGGTATGGAACCTGATGAAAAACGTCAACTGGGAAGAGTAAAACAGTGACAAAATATAGTAAGATGTTTTTTATTACTGTGGGAGGGCTGGGAGGTGGACAGAACTGGCTTAGTATCACGCTGAATGCACATTTTCCTGTAAAAAGTTTTAAACATGCAAGGTCTATCAGTGCTGGTACCTCACAATGGTGGCTGATCTGTTACATGCTCGAAAATGGAGAACTTTAACTATAAATTTTCATTACTGTAAAGTTGGCAGTATGGCATCAAGTTCAAATAAGCTTTTCATTACGTTATTAAATTCTCTCCTGTTATGCTACTTCTACATAAAAAACACTTTCCACACAAACAATGTTACAATGTTAACTTCTAAAATTTCACTGTACCTGCATCCTTATTCACACAATATGGCTGACGATGATTCTTTGCCATGTTATCATGCACAAAGTTGACAATATCAGGCCTAATTGGGGCCTTGAAGACCGCAGGCAATGAAATGGTTGTGCCCAATGCCTCATTCTTGTCACTGTATACACTAATAAGAGGGCGGGCTGCTGACAGCGACTGAAGTAAAAATTACCAAATTAGTAAACTGTTACACAAGAACCATTTCTCAAAAATGGATATATCAGACATGATCTGTTGGATACTCTGAGATCTCTTACACAGTAAGCAAGAGAATGCCATGGTAACCACTTTTAATATAGCACATTTCAGGAACATCCATGCAAATGACACTTGCAGAGATGTGGACATATACAGTGCATGAACTAATATTCTTAACCTATGCATTCATAAACTTGCTACTTACTATACTGGTAGGTAAAATGGCCAACTTACAAAAGCAAATACATAAAATATTCTTAAAGCTTAGCAGAAAATTATTTTCACATAAACCCATATTATGCGTTCACTCACAACCAGAACCAAAGCAACGTGATGTTTTTTCCATTAAAAATTGAATATTAGGAAAGAGTCGGAGAGTTCTACTGACATTCTGTATAACTTACAATACCACTGCAATAACCATTTCCGCAAATCTAAATGTTCTCTTGTAGCCAAACAAATATAACTTCTCAAACAGTGCAAAACAAATTTCTGAGCCCATAACGTTTTAGTTTCCACTTTATACTTATACAAATTACATACAGTCCAACACCGTGGGTCCATAAAACAGTTACTTACTGCAAGCACCACGTGGTAGACAATACTAAAATGTAGCCTCCAATAATTAAACTTGTTACTTTACATTCAGGGTGTCCATAACATGCTTTGGGTTAGTATTCATAATCTAAGGCACATTAACTTACCATTTTTAACAGAATATTGTACACAAACTACCCCAACTCACACCTCGGCATGTACATCCGCCATACCAGCCAAGACCAACGAGAAAGATATACACGTAGTAACAAATTTCTAGACCCCTACTCTTTTGATGCCAATACAACAATATTTAAGTTCTTTAATTTTATTAAAGAAATATTCATATTAGTTCTCTTAAATACATAATCTTACAAGGAAATAAATATAATTGAAAAAGCTTAAGTTTATTTAAACAACATTTCACTACATTACTACATTTTCGTGCATTAATTAAAGAAGCCTCATTTTGTAAATATTGTCAGCCCTGTTAAAATGCATTTCCTGCTATTTTACACACGGGGTTTACACAACACTGTGCAAAGACTGGCAAGTGCATTCGATTTGAACTCAACTGTATCCTAGCGGAGCAAGGAATCACAGGTTTTTTTTTTGCTTATCGTTCAATATGAATTCACTTTTGCAGCATTAAAGCGTTGGTTAGCAGTGTGGTAGGACCCATGCATTCTTGATATTGGCTCTAAAAGTGGGCAACTTTATGCTTTGACTGCCTCTACCTTTACCCAGTACATTAATTGGTTCTGTCCAAGAGTTATTCTGGGCAGTGTTCAAGAAAAGTGCTCCAATGTCCATTCTTGGAGTCAAAGTACTCCCAATTTGCTACATGGTTTTGTTTAGCTACAGAATGAAATATTTCTAGTTTAAAAATTGTATTGTGGGGTCCACAGTGGCAGCGTGGGTCTTGTGCCCCTTGGCCGCAGGGACCGTGGGTTCGAATCCCACTCAAGCCATGAATGTTTTTCTGTGTTGTGTTGTCATGTGTATAGGTAGTGGCCTTGTGACGGGCCAATCCCTTGTCCAGGGAGTCCTACCGAAGTCCATAGATCAAGCCAACTGAAAAGTTGGGGATCCATAAAGGGTACTGGAAAATGTACAAACATTGTTAAAACTGGAAAAAGAAGAAAATTGTATTGCAATACTTTATTTAAGAACTTTAAAATAAAATTAGTGTCACAAATAAGCAATCCTCTACAATATACAATAAGAAACTCTACAAGTTTTCTAAGTCACATGCACTATTTTACTAGAATGCATATTAGATTGAACATCAATTTAAAAGAAAGTGATGTCTCATAGGTAATCGCCTTTTCTTTGTAGATGAAAGTACATTCTTTGCCTTAATTCTTGAAAGAGTTGCTTCTTCATCACTACTGATACCTGTTTCAAATTTTGATGATGTTTCATCTTCAGAAGCAGATGATACAATCACCTTTTTCTTACATTCATATCCTTTATCCTTCGACTGTCTATTTGTTTGTCTTTCATAAGTATCAAAGAGTTCATCCAGAGATGATGATGACACAATTGTTAAATCATGCTCTTTTTTAGAATTTTTTCTTGATGGTGTGAAGAGAACTTGAGACCCTTTCTTAGTTCCTTTGTAACCTTTCCCTTTTGTGCTACTTTTTCTGGCATCATTACTATTGTTTTCAGAATCTAAAACAAGGTTTTCCATGTCTGTTATGAGAGCTTGATTTACATTTCCCTTCAGTGAAATCTTACTTGAAACAGATGATGATGCATATCTACTAGAAGATTTTCCTCTGCCTCTTGTCTTTCTCACAGTCAATGCAGAATCAGGAAATATGTTCTCTACCCCTTTCTTTGATGTACATGGTTGCTTCCTAGCTACAATAGTTTTTTCATTATCCACAGGGGAAATATCCTTCATGCTGTTTATCCTTTCTTCTTCACTCACAGCCTCTTGTGATGTTTTATTCTTGTCAGTGAACTGGGCTTTACTGTTCTGTTTGGAATACGATCTTAATGGTCTAGAAGCTTTCAGGACAGGTGCATCCACGTCACTGAAGATTTCTGATGTACTTGCTTTTCCGTTTAACGCTCCCGTTTGTTTTAAAGCAGGCACAGTCTCTGAGATTCCAAACACTTCATTATCAGAGTCACTAAGGGATACATCTAATCCTTGCAAACCAAGATGTGCCAAATTAATCCCTTCATCATTAGTTACATTTGGAGTCACACCTTTCACATTATTGACAGAGGAATCTCCTTTTTTTCTGTTCTTAATGGAAGACTGATGAATTTTGGAAAATCTAACAGGGCTGTCATTAGTGAATTCAAGTGCTTGGCACACTTTATTAAGAGATTCATACTCTGATACTCTGTGTCTTGTACTTGTCTCCTTCTGAGACGTTTTACTCCTTAATGTTCGAACTGAATTTTGCTTCACTCTTGACTTGCTAACAGGAGGTTTCTTTGTTTTTGCAACGATTGGAGAATCCTCATAGACAATCAATGGTTTCAACTGCTCCTGTTTCAGAGCATAATTTTTTTTTTCCTGAATCGATTTTCTATTCACTGTTTGTTTATTTCCTTTCCGTGAATCATCATTCTTAGTTTCAGGTAAGACCAATTTCCTTAGCTTTATTTTATAGGGTGAACGATGATGATTCTTGACATTACTAATAGAAAGAGGAAGGAGTGCATGATGGGGCAATGAATTAGTATTTAAAGGTGTCTTGATGGTTTCAACAAATCGTCTGGGAGTTTCTTGTACGTGTGATGTGCAGTCTTCTTTGTCTGGGGAGAAAAAAAGAAACTAATTCAGCAAAAATAAACTTAAATTCAAACAGATTCCTCAAAATTATGGAGGGCATGAAAGTTGCTCTTTCTTAATAGTAATATATAGTTAGTTAGTTGTATCAGACACATTATGTATGACCACTGTTCTACACTTCACAGAGTAAAGAAATTCACTTACATCTCTTTGGCTCTAATGAATAAGCTTGTGCTTGTTGAATAGAAAATGACTGGACCATTAAATCAGCCACAAGGTGGAGATGTGACACCTTCAAATTCTCTGCCTCCCGTAAAGCCTCCGCATTCAGTTTCTGAGCTTGGACATAGGAGCCACTTGCAGCTATGAAATCTGCATAACCTCTTGTCACTCGAATGTAACCTAAGACACAACGGAAAACTCATTTATTCAATGTTTCTGCACACTACTATTTGAGCAGACCTTTAATAAATCTACTTTCCTTCTTCAAGATTACAATTTTCATATGTTTCCCTTTCTTTTAATTTCAAATTTGGTTCTTGATGTTATGTCTACTTCAGATAACTATACAAATCAATAATACTAAGGCTTCATTGCTCACTGTTATTGAACACAATGAAAGAACATTAAACGTAACATGTTCAATGTAAGCTTCAAAGTCACATTGCAACGAAGCATTAACAGAATATGACAAATCTGATCTTACTGCTGTCAAACTCATTCAGTATTGCCCTTAATTTTTTTATTGACACCTTCCGCTGAAGTAAATGATTTGATCTTTGTGTAGAATGACCTATTGTAGTAAAATTATGTATTTATACTCTTGCGGAAAATAGGTGTCAAAACTGTCAGACCTAAATAAAAATTAAACTGGTTTGACAATTCTTAATATAATTCTCCAGTATAAAATTTGATCTAAACCAGCTTAGCAATTCTTGACTTGTTTCATAGACAATGCATTTTAGTAGTTTCTACACTGGGATTCAAATATGCTTAGAGATTAATATTATATACTGCTCACATATAGCTGATATTACCAAGTTTTAAAGGATGAAGTAGAAGTGCAAAACACTCGGTGCAGTCGCTCTGACCCAGCACAAGCTGATGAACCTTACAGCTCAGTTTCTTGATCAACTCATGTTGCTTATAAATCAATTGTTTGTACAGCTGCAGACCGCCCTCAAAGAACTCCAGCGCTTCTTTTAATTCTGACTGAATTTTGTATACCTCAGCCTGATGAAACATAAATTTAAATTATTTGCAGCTGACATTGAGCTTCAGATTAAGACAACTTATAAAGTTAGCAGGTTCCATAAATTGGTAACTATAGAATTTAGGGCCACTGTGAGGAAATTTCCAGTAGTACAGTTACCAATCATATAAGATTTGACAGATATAACCTCTAAACTACATATTTTATTAATACATAAAACTTCCACCTGACCTGAATAAACACAGCACCCATTGCAAGGGCTTGCAGTGCAAATGTGTTGCACATATTACATTTGCAGTCAGCACCATGTCTTACAAAGCTTGGAAGAACAAATGTAATCTTGCGTAGATTTGGCGATGCACATGGACTTCTGTTGCGCAGTGGCAGTCTTGAAATATCCCTGAATTCTGCTATCCTTACAGACTGTAAAATAATTCATCTTGTTTAATAAAACGATTACTTTTTAATATATTTTATAATAAATTTCCTTAATTTGTCTCTCCTATCATCACTCTCCCCATTTATTCCTTCAATTTATCCCTTGCTTTCTCCTGTATTTTCCTCCATTCCTTCCATATCTCATTCCCCCTCAATTCTTGTCATATCTTCCTTGCTACCACATCCTTTTTACTTGATACATCACCAATTATCTAAATATATGTACATTTCTTCCAATAACTTCACAAACTAACATTAAACAACATAATAACAGTATCACCTAACGCCTGTCCTATATAAGGCTTCCAAAACACATCAAACCAACACATTAACCATGAAGATGGCATCTGCAACATTTGCTGAAGCATTGAAAACTTTCAACATTTGATGTGGCTATACCAAAAGCTGGACTTTTACAAGGTACCCGACATTTTCAGCGTGCATTGTATCTGACCTCATTAATCTGTTAAATGGCTCTCGGTATCTCTACAAGACTTCATACTAAGTTTTTATCCGACTACTCTGGTCTGCCTGTCAATAATCACTCTACTACAGTCATGAGATATAAAAAATACCCATCTACCTAATATGATATCTTTAGTTGGTACTCCACAACTGATCAAGAGGACAAATAGATCCAGAACAAAGAAGTCACCAGTAACTTACCTTCTAAATATTCCCCTAATACAAAATACATCTTTATCACTTACTCTTTCAAGAGTTAGTCGTTCTAACTGAGAAGAGAGTTCTGAATTTTCATCTGTATTATGATTCTTGCTAGTAATGTCATAAGGTTGGAACCTGCTCTCCAGCTGAAGCAACCCTTCTATGCCCTGAAGCTTAACTTGGGAGTCATTCACATTACAACACATCACATCCACTTGCGCCAGTAAATTCAGGAATTGTGCTGTCCTGCAAAACAAGGAAAAATGACAGACCACTTATTCCGGAGCATCGTTTTTCTGCGAGAACGAAATACCTTCCTCGTTGGCATGGACTAAAGACCATACTGCAAGAGTTAGTCAAATGAAAGGAAGCCTACCTTTGTTAGCCCGTCAAAAGATTCATATCATTGTACCCGTTCAATAATTTCTTGTAGACACTTTTCTAGTGGTTAAGAACTACGAGCTTTCTTTAGATACTGGATAGAACAGACACAATTAACGAAATACCAAAGCAGTGACTAGACTGTTTCCATGGATAACATAGTAAGCTGATTTTGTGCTTTGAGCTGATTGAGAATATTTTCATACTTTGGTTCAGGTTCACTTTATAAAGTCTAAAAGAAAATTGCCCGTAAATGTGATGTTAACACACAGCTATTTGCTAGTACAAGAGGTTATATACATATGAGAAATCTTTAGGATTTTGGTTCAGATAATGACAGAAATTTTGAGAATTATGACTTATTCTCTGTTATTTTCACATCTCATTGATAACCATGTTATAAAATAACAAATATTGCTCCAAACACATTATTTTTTTTAAACCAGCATCATACCTTAAGTAATTACAAGTTAGGAAACAAATTTGAATGCATTTCAATGATATTACAAGTACCCATCAGAAAAATTAAGTCCCGCGCTGTAGCATCATGCTTCGGACCGGTGATACGGAATGTGCACTGGTTCGAGTCTCGGGAAAAGAAATTTCTCATGAGATTTTTGACCGGTACCAACCCAGCATCATGAGGAAATTGGGGAGCTACAATGGGTAGCGTAATCCAGTCATGAAAACTAGCAATGGCTGGGGATTCGTCATGCTGATCACACATCACCCTATATCTGGTTGGATGATCGTTCACCTCTGCTTTGGCATGTGAAGGTGAGGCCAGCAGCCAGCTAGTCGGCTCTAGCTCTCAGAGGGCTGTTACGCCACGGATTATGTATCAGAAAAATTATTTTTCCAAACTGTACAAATTCTTGTTTTATCAACATTTCACCGTGTAAGCAATACAAACTTACCTAGTAGCCAGCCCCAGCTTCTGAGAAAGAATAAGGTCTCCTTTCATAAAGCAACGAGCTTCACGTGGCCAGAACAATTCCAAACACAACTGTCCCAACCACTGGGATACTTCCAACATCAAATATAACACTTGCGCATTCTCCGCTGGTGTCACTGCAATAATAAATGCAAACTTGTTAACTGATGCACTTCATATGTAATATAAGTTATGATAATTCCTCTAGGCCTTCACTCCACCTTAAGGCAATGTCCTACGTAAGCGATAACAAGTGAGCTACCCGAGCTGCATAAGCAGCATGGGGTGTCATATGAAGTGGGGAATCGCTTGTTGTGTCCTACGTGAGAGACCGCAATAGAAGCACATGGCCTTCCTGCGCATGCACCTTCCCTGTACTGCGCGGTCAGAGCTTTCTTGCGCATGCGCCTTACTGCCCAGCGCAGCGACTCGTGCGAAAATATCAAAATATTTGATCTCGGACTTTGGCCGCTTCCCTCTCCTGACCGCTTCGCTGGAACCTAAGACAGCACCACACAAACAGCCAGTTTGATACTTCCGCTTCACCCACGCAACTCGCACCGGTCGCATTTAATCGCTCACGTAGGACAGCAGGTAAGAGAAATGGTCTTTGAATATATTTTTCACAAATATTCTGCTACTCAAATCACCATCTCACTCTAAAATTCAACTGTACCACACATATGTATAAATGCAGATAATAAAAGTCTGGAACTGATTTTCATTGTACATCAGTGATGAACATAAGTTACACAAAAAGCTTGTATCTACATTCATAGTTTCTTTGTCCCATAAATTTTCATTTCAGTGATTTCTGTTTCCTTGCACTGCATGTCATTTCATTGGAATTTCCCAGGTTTAACAGGCTATGTTCAGCCAGCTTTACGTTATTTGCACTGTTAGAGTGGTCTAAGTTTCTTGCGAAACAACAGATAAACCAAGAGGGCCCCTTTACCTTCTTGCTGTAGAATTACATTATACTGAAAAGCCTTACTTTTGACTTGCTTGAGAAGAGACATGGCATTGCCATATGTGCGAGTTGCTTCATTCATGACGTCTCTATCACTTTTACTTGGCCATGTTACAATGTCTGGATATGGTACACACATGCACTGACAAATCAAGAGTGCAGTTTGGACATAAAGTATACTCTGTGTAAAATGTTGAATGTTCTCTCGTTTGGTGAATGCGACCAATTTCTCCAAACAATCTCCAACCTCCACAAACTGTAACATGATAAATGACAATGAGTTCAGGACAGAAAATTTAATTCAGCATATGCAAGATCAGTAACTTTTAATTAAAGGTGCACTTAAGCTAAATATCTGAGAGGGTTGCATGTCCATGTTTAAACTCTGCCTTGTTGAGATCAGGGAAGACACTTTGGAACTTATATGGAAAAAGAAGTTCTGGTAGAACTCCTGATACTTAATTTCTTTCAAATGTTTCATACTATATGACAAGTCAAGCAGAACAACAAATTAATAAATGACTTGAATCTTCAAGTCTCTATTTTAATATTTCAGTCAAGCCTGACGTCATACAATTTGAAAATAATTCGGGCTGTTTTATATCCATAATATTCATACATCCGTTCAATACGTAAGCATAAATAACTGTTGATATAGCAATACCATTCCGAAGAAGTCGCCGTGCTGTTCTCGGTACACAGCACACTGTCGCAAACTCCAGGGAGACTTAGAGGAAATTTGGTCACACATAATATGTTTGAATGATGTTTCCAATTCAGGGACAAATGTAGTAGTTATGTCCCTCCCTGTTTTGTCTCATCCCTGCCCCCTGCCTCTCGGTCTACTTTTGTCACACATACAGCCCAGCAGATGTCAGGCTCGGTTTATATGTGGTATAACGAACATGTCCTAATAAAAATGTGAATTATAAAATACTCATACCTTCTTATTCCTGAGACAGTGACGACCTCTGGAAAGCCAGTACTTATGGAACAGAAGCTGAGAAGCAAACTCCTTATCATCTTCAAGTTTCAATAATGAAGTGATATCCTGAGCTCTGGTCAGCAACTTACATTCTGTCCTACCGCAGGTGCACCATTCTAATATGTGACACAGGCCTACAGGAACACGTAAGTGAAATAAGGAAACAAGAAATATTACACAACCTGAAAGTTTCACACCACTGTTGCATCTGTAATTTTTTAATGAACAAAAGAATGTTTCATATATAAACACGGATATTTGCTTATAATGTTTCTATAACAAATTAACACCTTCCTGCAATGGTAAATTCATTAGTGATATAAAATGGAGCAGTAGATAAGAAGATGCTACAACCCACACTGTAGTGAATTCTAGTACGTTCCTTCAAGAGCTTTGTGGCTTTTATAGAAAAATGTACTCACCAAGAAGCATTGCTTCCTTGTTATCAAGAGTCTCAGCATACTTAAAATACAGACACCATGACCTTAAACTCCAAGCGACATAGCCATACAGGTCATATAAGTGTGCTGCCACCTCTATGTAACACAGTGGACCCTGAGAAGCAGCAATGAACCCCTGTAACATTTGCAAGAAATTCAAATTCTATAGAAAACTCGGCCTTGAATAAGAAATTCCAAAAACCATTTACCTCAGAGTTAATGTCTCCCTGGCAACCTCCATCATACAGGAATTTAAAACCCCAATTCCTATATTGCAGAGGTTAAACAAAACAAAAGAAAACATTATTTCTATTTTGCAATGTGATAAAATCTGCAATAAATGAACACAAAAATCAACGAAGTGCCCAAATTACACACATCAAATGTGCAAATTCCAGTTTAAAAAACTTTTTTCTTCTTGTCAGTGAAGCAAAAGGACGACATGTTGGGGATACTGTGTGTATGAATACAGTCAGAATATGGTTCATTTAAATACAAAATGTAAAAATTCCACCTACCTGCATCTGGCAAACTATTGAACTTACATTCTGAAGTGCACTGGTCCAGCAGGCCACGGCTTCATTCAGGGTTTCAAGTATCTGAGACTCATTTTCAAGGTTGAGATTCCTGTAGGCTGGTGTTACATCACATGTCTCCAGAGGATCATGGTTATCTTCCTGCTGGGACTGAAACTTGGTTGGAATTATGTTGCTGCTCAAAACCTCTTCCTAAAGCAAAAATATTACATAACCATGTGTCACCATGAAACTACTAACAATGTTTCTCTCAAAATACACATTTATAACTTAAGAAGGATCTATGGAATGTAAATAAATTCTATTCTATTCTACCTTTTAGTGCTAGTAAAAATAACATATAGTGGTTCTTCATATGTCATTGCAGTTCCTAACTTTAATTTATAAAATTACAAACTCAGGATTATGAACATGTTTACAGGAAAATTTGACATGTCACTAGTTTCAGTAACTTCTTGAAACAGTTAATAAAAACCAGATACATACCTCTTGCTTTAATCGCATTAATCTTAGCTGACAAAGGAAAAGCCAGTAATATAAATTTCCAAGCAAACACAGGTACCGTTCCTTTCCAATTTCGACACTTTGCTGAAAAACAAATAAAAAACATATTTTGTAAAAATAAAAAAATAAAATTGAGACTAACTAGTCATTTTCAATGATAGTAATACAAGGAAAGTATAAAAATGACAAAGGAAAATTTAGTATTCACGCTGTACTTGGAATTACGAAAAAATCACTGCAATAATTTCACATTTTAGTTCTGCCTGCTTAAACCAGATCACATCCTCAAAAGTACAATATGTAACTTACATTTTCTTTTTTCAGTGTTTCCAGGATGTTCTTTACTGAGCATACCACATCTGAAAATTCTTCAGTAGTGCCACTGATCCAAAGGGAAGGAAGGTATGCCAACAGCCCTTCAACTTGCATAGAGCAGTTCGGTGACAGCGAACACAACTTGTTATATGCAGCCTGAATACATTGCCAACTTGAAGAACTACAAGAAATACAATGGATGTACCTTATAACAATATTATATCACCTTTCATGGTAGGCTTCTTTATGAACAGTCTACCCTCACATACCAGGATTTTGAAGGGTGTTAAAAACAAAATCATGCTCTTATCCTTTCATATCCATGTTGTAACTACTTGCTTTAACATTATTTTTCATAGGTTACAATAAAAATTGTTCTCAGTCTAAATTAAAAATTTCCCATGTTTCTACTTATACTGAAAATATAATATATAAAAAATCGAAAGTTTTGGGGAAAAACCTGATGATGAAGGCTTTGAACTAGTAGTTTATCGTGTAGCCAAAAGATGTCTATTAACGTTGTTACTATCCCTCTGATATATGAGGAAAAAGTTTTTTAATCTAAGACAGATGCGTGGTAATGAGATACACATCACAGGCAGATGGCTAACGCTGCACCACGACCATGAAAGAAGTAGCAAGTTTACTGCTATTCAACAGCATCTCAATAAATAATTCTTATTTTACGTAACAAAATTCTTCACCAGAATCAATACAACATAAACCACAATAACAACACAATTATAATAATTTCAAATAACAATTGTTAGTTGTTATCTACTTTCATATGCAGAATATGAAGTTGCCTTCATTAATATTTGCCTTTCTTCCATGTGATATCTTACTGAAAACATTTAATTTATCACAGTTTTACTTACAGATGTAATATGCATATACTGTGCTTAAGAAATATATATATATATAAAAAGTATACTTACATCAACAAACTGTAGGCTTCCAACTCCCAAATCAATAACTGTGGAAAATTAACTGATTCTAAGCCAATATTAGGATACAATATTTCTATCTTCTTGTCATCCTTTAAAATATCATAAATTGTCAATGTCTGTGTGAAGAGAAAAGAGGAATAAAAGGCATTAAAACAATTATATGACTCCACAAAAAAACTTAAAGTAACAAAAATGAAGCTTTTTAATAATGTTCCTCAATTATAAAACGTCTGAATCATGATATGAATAAGTTACAGCCAGTGCTAAAAGAGTATCTCGTATCTCACTCCATCTACTCCATAGAAGGGCATACCTCGACCAAAAATTCTCAGCTGTTATACACACATGTAAGCAACAGTGGTGATGATTTCTTGCACAATTATTTTTGTTGTCATACTATAGTTGAATGCAAATAATTGTCGTAACTATGCAATTCATAAATGTATTAGAAACAACTATTGTATTTGTGCTATGACATCCTTGTTTTAGGCCTATGAAAGATCTATGGAATGTAAATAAATTCTATTCTACAAAACTGACCAAACTTGGAAATGGTTCTTAATAATAGTTGAGTAAAATTTTCATATGAAACATTTTCACACTATAGTAAAAGCAAAGATGGCTGCCTTCTGGGTTCTTGCACCATGTAGTCTGGCAGAAGTTACATGGTGCAACAACCCAGAAGACAGCCATCTTCAGACTCACCGCCGTGAATGCAGATTCCATACTCAAAAAGTGGTTCTCCTAGAGCAAGTCTTCCTCAGACTGTATGCACTTCACTTGCAGTGTATATTACACATTCTGCATTATCCCACTATTCATTACAACAATATTACCAAAAGAGGAATATGCTTTTCTTAACGCCAAACCAACCAAAGATTCAACACATATTTATTTATGAAGGGATTTAGCATATATGATGCTGTGGGCACATTCACAAGTTATAAAAAAAAATCATAAATTATAATGTGGGCACATTCACAAGTTATAAAAAAAATAATTTTCATAAATTATAATCTTTACAAACCTGAATATTTTTATACTTCTCAGCAGATGCATAATTCTTAATTTTTGCCCACTGTTGCAAAAATTTGTCCTTTAAGTTAGGTAAGATAATCAGACCAACAGCTGCAGTCCTCAGTGCTCCTTGGTAATTCTTCAGATCTTTGTAGATCTGCACCAAATTCAGCATCCCTAAGCCCAGTATTCCATCCTTAGCCTGTAATAATTTAATTAAAATAAGTATTGGAATGTGGTCTTCTGGGTTATGAAGCTGCGTAGTCTTGAATGACCACAAAACTAAGTGACATCACAAAAATCAGTTCTGGTAAACACACATAATGCTTGTTTAAGAAGTGGGGATGAGAGCTGTCATTGTTTACAATATTTTTTCAGTCAAAGCTCATCACAAGGGCTTTCCAGAGTTTCAATACATAGGGAAAACGTATGTAATGTTGCCTCTGGTGCTTTTAACCAGCAGTACCAGGCTGCTGGCCAAAGTTCAACTTCATGACTAACAGTTTAGCAAAGCATGGCCAGCTGCAGTGTGTATAAACTGTGACACATAGATGATAAAGGTTAATTAAGCATGTGTATGGAGCAGTGCAGGTAAACGTCAACACATTCTTCATGTCATCCCTAGACAGGGGTGAGTGGTTCACTTTATATCCCACCTGCTTTACCTCTGAGGAGTGGACAACAGTTCCCCTCTGAGAGAAGACCCCAGAAACAGTCGGAATATCGTGGCAAAGAGGAAAATTTGTGCCTTGTCAGAAATCAAACCCCAAACACCTAGTCTGTAGCCTAGTCACTATAATGACTGAGCTGTACATAATTATCTAATATTCTGAATGTTTCAAGATGTCACATCTGCGTTAAATAATGATCCATCTACCAACTTGTGCATTTATGTAAAGAATACCAGTTTCACTGCTGGCTTATATTGGGAAAGTTTTAAAACTACTTCCACTGTGAGAACAACATCAGCAAAGAGGAGCATAACATAGACCTGTAGCAAATTCAGCTGCTTCCAAAATTTGTCACAAATCATTGTACCGAAAATTTCAGGCCTAAAAACACAACAATTTTCTGGCTATAAATATAAAGCAAATAAGATTACTATTCAAACACACAAGCAAACAATACAACTTTTGAAGAAGACTGCTTTCTGCGATGTTGCACCGTGTAGTCTCATATAAATATCAGAGGTGCTTACTGCCTCCAACATGAGGGCAATAAGTCCCTGATGATTGAAACAGTAAGCACCTCTGATAAATCAATCAACTTCTGCAAGACCACAACATCCTGGAAGACAGTGATCTTCATACATGCTGTGATGAGAACTTTAAATCTCACTACGTAACTTTTCTCAACACAAGAACTTAACAGACAACATTAAATGGCTTAGACCCTGAATAAGACTTAGAAAAACATATTTTAGAAATCTGAGTTTAGGTTTACAAAAATAAATTTCCATAATAAACATTTCACTTAAATGGTAAAACTCATATTTACAGAGCACACATGCACACACACAAAATCTTGGAATAAATAAAAAAATACAACCTCAGGTGATTCTGGTTGCTCTCCAAACTGAATACATGTCTGGCAAAACTTTGAAAAAAACTCCTTGGATTCAAGCATTAATCCAGCTGAATTACAGTGAACACCCAAATTATAGGTCTTTATCCCTAAAATAAAGAGAAGATAAATTGGAACACTTTTAAAATGTCACACTAACACAATTCAGTTTACTGATAGTATGAAGATGGCTGTCACCTGGGTTGTAGCACCGTATAGTCTGGTAGAAATTTACCAACGTTTCAAAGGGCCTTGCTGCCTCCATCATCAGGTCAATGAGTGACTGCCCTGATGGAAACATTAGTAAATTTCTACTAGACTACACAGCACTACAACCCACAAGTCAGCCATCTTTGGACTAAAAACTATAATAACACAAAAATAAATACATTAAAATTATAAAAAATTTACTACACTGTGGAGATTGGCTCTGTTTTCATTTTCAGTTAGGACCCATTATTGTTGTTGTTGATGGTCAGTGATATAAAATACATTATTAAGAAGAACGCAACTGAAAATACAAAGCATTCAAAGATAACTTTAAACAGATTCAT
Organism: Zootermopsis nevadensis; assembly: GCF_000696155.1. The sequence continues at coordinate 194,694 of NW_019059840.1, read as the reverse complement.
TATGCAGAAGCCTTGGGTACCAACCGCTAAATGTAATGTCTCCGAACAACTTCAAAACACTTACCACATCTCTTCCAGGTCTCTTTCCATACAGGGCAGTTTGCTTGTTTCAGTGTCTTTATTCCTTCAATAGCCTCATTCAAAGCAGTTATTGCATCAGGTAACAAGCTAGTAAATCCTTTTAACTTTTTACCAACTGATGACATGACACAATTAACCACAATGGTAAGAACATTTACTGATGATACCGTATCATTATTAACAGGACACTCCTTGCCAGAAGGTAGTGTGCATTTCACACACTGGCTTCTCAAAAGCAGCTAAAAGAAGAATGAAAGTTGTGTTTAAGTATAGCCAATCTACAAAATCATATTAAAAGTGCAATTAATAAAACACCCCACTTAATGGTACCTGCACCTTGTCGTGGTGGTGGGGCTTGAGTACCTCAGTGACCCCAAGAGCTACTGGTAGGGCCTCCCTAGACAGATTGGTCGAGGGGGAGAGGTCAGACTAAGACAGGTACCCTGGTCCTCCAGGTTGGTGGTTGGTCGCAAGGCTAACAACCTTGCACCGTAAAAAGAAAGATGTTTCGAAACCTCAATCAAAGCCTCAGACAGACGGACCTAGCAGAGGCCCGAATGGAAAAGGAGAATTGAGGAGGCCATGAACCGAATGCGGACCGGAGAGCCATAGAAGAAGAAGATTAATAAAACAAGCACTACTACCAACTGAACTGTTAAAATGCTCAGTTCAAATAGGATGAATAGGCCTGCTGTTAGCTACAAATTAACAATTAAATATCTATGTAATAGTAATAAAAATCATAAAGAGTGTATGGAACAAAATTAACTTCTATATATTATAAACAAACATGTTTAGAGTACTAATACTAATTAGATTTGTAGAATGTACTGTACAATGTGTGACAGATGGTGTCAGGTCTTTGGAAAATTCACTGTTGTTTTACTGGTCAAAAAATCAGAAAATCTTGGGAATCAATGTTTTAGATACCTGAACAGGTCACAGTATGCACACTTTGTGTTAAACAGAAAAATTCCTACTTGTTTTTAGATACCTGAACAGGTCACAGTATGCGCACTTTGTGTTAAAGAGAAAAATTCCTACTTGTTGATTTCAGAATTGTAATCTTCACATAAATATAATAGTACATTTAGGTTTACTTACAGCTCTCTGGCACATGACATTGACATAGTTCCACTATTTTCATACATAACCTTGTGACAGTATTAGCGGTATTAAAAGAAATATGCAGAAAGTCTGACATTAGATAACCATATCATGTACCAAATAAGCTCAAGTACATGGTCACTGTATTGTAACGATTCCTTAAAATTTTACATAGTTACACATTACCAACAACAACACGTAGTACAGACAATTTAACCAGCTAACTATTTATCTTACTATTACACTACTAACAATTACCTTTGAAATGCAGAATATGAACTGAAAGAAACTTTTCTGGACATAAAGACACATGTGCCGATTCCAATCTTCAGCATCTTGTGCTATCCAGTAAGAGCTCACACTGTGCAGTACACGAACTAAGGTTATACACGTCAAATCCAGGATCTTACAGCCCCTATATTCACGTAACAAACATTTTAAAACTCTGGTGCAAGCTTCCAACCTCTCTGCAAAATCATCAGGTCTTTCAAGAAATAAACTGAGAACATCTTCAAGGAACACACTACAGTTCTTACTGACCAGATCATTTTTATTCCATATACTAATGCACTTAAAAGTTTTCCTTATGACTTCCTGTGCCTCTATAAGATGTTTTGCATCAAACAAACTTTTCAATATGGAGGAAAGAAGAGACATGTATGACTTATATAAGTTGTCATAGCCTATCTTTTCACATCTTTCAGATTCTTCACAATATGTCAACTCCAAAATGTCAATCTGTAACTGGACAATTTGCAGATGATGTTCATCATCTGTCAGTTTCACACCATGAGCAAATTGTGTAGCTCTGTCCAGAACATGTAGCAAGTAAACTCCAATGCAGCATTTTAGAAACTTCAATGAATGCTTCACGATGTTAAGAATGAATGATATATCTGCCTTTCCTTCCAGGTATTCTTGTTTCTTAGCAACAACTACACGATGAAAGATATAATGGCAGTTGTAATATACACTACAGATTGTTTCTTCATCCACTTCACATCTTGTCCGTAAGATGAAACTGCTTAACTTTAAAGCTGCATCAATATTATTCTGAAAGAAAGCAAGGGCAGTGTGAAAGAAGGACTGCACATTTCACAATGTCTGTTTGTGGTTTATGTAATTATGTTGTCTGTAGCTCAAATTATATAGCATAAAATGACTTCAAAAATATATGGAAAGAAGCTGTTGTAGCCAAAATTCAAGGTATTATCTAGGCAACTACCTGGAAGAACTGAGGCAAACTACAAAAAACATTGGTCAGGATAGCTAATCTCCATACTGAGATTTTAACCCTGGACTTCCTGAACACAAAGCAGGAGTTTTAACTGTTCAACCACAATGCAATATTGATGTGCAAGTATGGCCAGGCCTGGAAGAACTGAGGCAAACTACAAAAAACATTGGTCAGGATAGCTAATCTCCATACTGAGATTTTAACCCTGGACTTCCTGAACACAAAGCAGGAGTTTTAACTGTTCAACCACAATGCAATATTGATGTGCAAGTATGGCCAGGAAAAAGGTCCAAAAAGGTCCTGTGTGTGTGTGTGTGTATAAAGTAGTGAAGATAACAACACAACCTGTCATTACCTGGTTAACAAAGTACTTGGTTATGTGATATAAACTGCAGAGAAACTTATACTTGTTCACATTAAGGTTCTCAACTTCTAGGGCCTCACAGCACATGTAACATAGATGGTAAATATCTCCTTCTCTTAAGTCTACACTGCCTCCTGTTATTACATTGGAAATCCCACAAAGCAAGAAGAGAGCCAATGTATCTTCATTTTCAGTTTCCAAACATCCCTGAAAGAAAATATCCACATTAGTAAAATAGAACTTTGATCCCTCTCCTTAAAACTGACCATGAAAAGACCACCATGCTGCAATTTCAGAACGGGTTTTCCAAATTATTACATTCAATAGAACAGTGGGAAAACAGATTTCACATAAACTTCTAGCATAAACGATAGAGTACGTTACCGCCACCATACAAAATACGCAATTTTAAATATACAAACCTGTACGTCATTTATTACACTTCGTATTTGTCCACACTGCAGGCGTTTCAGCAAGTCCTGCTTTTGCTTGGTTAATACCATCTTATCTAAAACTCACGTAGGCACAATCAGAAATTTTTATAAAATATACGACCTTCTACATAAAGCATAACATTTCTCACATGATGTAAAATATGAACACTACAACCGCCCTACTTTTTAAAATCACTACTAACGTTAAACACCAGAGTTCGTCGGTGGAGTAAGCATGGGTTACGTTCGATTGAAAAACAAAGCAGAACACAAAGACAAAATATGTACACAGATGCACGTAATGGTATCATGTTTTCACTAACGCCACAAGTAAAACAGAAGATTCTCAGACATTGTAATTATGCCTAAAGGGGCTTTGCAGCGTGTAGACGCGTAACATACGGTTTCAGCACAATTGAAGACAAAAATTATTACACAGATGAACTCACTGCCCACGTAACTTTGCAAAGCACCCCGCGAGGTTTAAATGTGCGCTCTCGTAACGTGGGTGGCGCAGTAATACAAAATTATGTAAAAGGGACGTTTGATTCACTTTTGAAGGATTTGAAAACTTTATAAACCAACTCGTTGAAGCCAGTTATTTCACTATGTGTTGTGATAGATGTGCAAATGTGTCTAAACTCAGCCAGTTATCTATGTTAATCAGTTTGATAAAAATTCGTTACACAAACCAAGTTAAATTAAAATAATTTCTTCCAACACAGGTACTTATCTATTCAGTTTTTATTTATTTAATGGTTTTATCAGTAATTCAGACTATATAGCGTTAAATAATATGATTAATGGTAATGTATGCAAGGATGCAGTTGAGAGCTAATTATGGTACTATCCCAACATTTGCCTTGAGGGATGATGTCCATAATCATAGTCATGTTTACACACCATCAACAGAAACATTTCGATTAGTGTAAATTAATTGGTAAGATGAAATGTCTCAAATTTTTCTTTTTAAATTTATTTATAATATACATCACTATGTATACAACAATCTTAAATAAGTACTTTTCTCACAAAACTGGAAATTAACACTCATTTAACTTTCCATTATCTTCCTTATCATATTGGGTTGGGAGATGCAAAACGTACTCTAATCCTGATGTAAGTAAAGTACACCTGTTCCGACAACAATGGCTGTTCAATACTCATGAAAATGTTTCTTTACCAGTCTTTCAAAGAGACATAACTAGCATATTGTTATAAAGGTACATCATATCCATATGTCCTGCAGATACCTTCCTTGACTCTGCAGTTCAGTCACCATTAATCTGGCCTTCTGTTCTTCAATATCTGAAAATTGAAAATAAATTCACCTGTTCATATATAAAGGACAAGATACCAGAAACAGAGAAAAACCACTCTGTAACAAAGACCACCATATACTAAAGAAATACTTACGTTTTTCACCATGTTAATGCATATATTTAATGTTAAGAAGTAGATTCAGTTTAATATTTTATATTTTCTAAACCTGGTTGAGGGTCCAGCGACTCAAATGTCTGATATATATAAATAAAAAAGGAGCGTCTTTCATATGAAACAGTATTTCTGCCAATGCCATTGAAAAAGTCTAAAAAAAATATCTACCATGCTCAATGTTTTCACACACACATCAGAAAAGATAAATTGTTCACCTGCCTTAATGTTGATTAAAATGTCTACCTACAGAGCACAATATTATTCTTTATTATTATAGCTAAACATATTAACTATTTTAAAATATAAACATTGCTATTATTTAAAATGTACTCTGATAGAAGTTTGACACAACCTGATTCAGAAAAAGGCACAAAACATTTTTATTATACACACACACAATTTTTTTATTAATGGCCATCCTTCATACACTGTCATTCCTTGTTATGTAGAAAATTCACCTCATAACATCATAACACATTAAAAATATTGTCAAAATCACTCATTACTATGTCACAAGTTGAATGATAGGATATTATATGAATAATGAATTAGAAATATGGAAGACAGCAGCAATGATCTATTCATGGTAATATCCCAGAAAAACTGAGGAAATCCATTATGAACCTCAATCAGAATAGTCAGTTTTGAAGCCAGATTTTCACCTGGGACCTCCCGAATACAAAGCAGGAGTTCTGACCACTTTTCTATTATGTCTGGTAAAGTTATATACATGGCAAATTTAAGATCAAAATGTGAAACAGCCAAGATTAGATGAATTCTAATAGCACAGTGTCATAAGAGGCTTCATTTACATAATATGTGTACACACTAATGTAAAGTGCTACAGAAGTGTACAGTCTTGGTTTATATGGGAAATGAAAGAACAGTAATACCTTTTTCATTCTGTATCACTGATACTATAGCATCAAGTACATCTTTTCCCATATTCTTAGCATCACCACATACATATATTGAACTGCTCTTTTCAAATACTTGTTTAACAAATCTTCTGCCACAAAGCTTGATGTTATCCTGCAAACAAAGCTGAGATTGTAAGACAGTATGTGGAACAGTGTTACTTAAAATAAGTAGCATTTAAATATCACACAATTTCAATTCAGGTTACAGTAACATCTTGTAGAACTTGGAAATTATGTTCTTGAAAAACGCAACATTTTGCAAAAATAATAAAGAGAGAAAAATTAAAACCAAATGGGGCAAACTGGTTGGCAATGTCACCACCAACATTATTATAGGTATATGTCCATGAATTTATTTAAGTATTATCTCTTTTATTGTTTTAAAGAAAATTCTCTTTCAGTATAATTCCAACACCTTCACTTCATTATGAAAACACAAGAAGCACTTAGAATTGGACGTTTGTTTTATAAAAAGCATTTTATGCTTCTATTTTCATAAATTATATTTATATCTTGATCTCAAGTTAAGAAGTCCTTTTTCTTTACACACAAAATAATATATACATAAGTCCACAATTACTGCCTCACACAAACATCAGTGAGCAGATAGCCTCAATTATTTAATTTTTCTTCTCTCTACACCAAAAATTTGTTAAATTCATGCTGGTCTCAAACTTACATTGTCAATGATAAAACATTTTTTGAATCCTGGGATTTGATTAAACATGTTTTACCTAAAATGGGTAGTATCTCAGGAAATATATAATTTGATATTCTTTACCACTGCATTGCAGAAAGAGAAAAAAACATGACAATTGTAGTGTCCAGCAGCCTAACAGTAAAACATTAGAAAGAATCACATTTCATTAACAGGTAAATAATGAGAAAAACTGTATAATGTGTACCTGAACATAATGCGGCACATTTTCCCCTCTTTTTTCACGTGAAAATGATACAAAGAGATGAGTCAAAATTCCATCTTCAATATATTTCTCCAACTCTGATCTATAACAATTTGAGAAGACAGATGAAAAAAGATCATTTAAATAATCAAAATACAAACTTTCCTGAGAAGGTAAATTATTGGGGAGTAACAAGAAGCCTGGGAAATGATAATTTCTTCACTATCCTTCCAAACACACTTGGCAGCATACTAAAATAAAACCTTTACCATGACGCTTTACTGGTGATATATTACAAAGAAATAATTAAAAATTGGGCCCTACTCTTGTATTTTATTCTAATAAGTTTTGAATCTCATGCATGAATAGTTTTCCTTCGGACAATGACGGTTTCTAAAAAGGAATATGGTTTGCAAGATCTCATACATATAGCCACATGGAATGGAAGATTATAAAATTTGACTTTAACCAAAAAAACACATTCAGATCGATGTGTTGTGAAAAATGCCTTGCAAGTGTCTTCACATGTTGAAGGACGGCTGAGAATCTTATGCTCCATTGTATAAAGTGTTTTATGGTGTGTGAATGCCACTAATGCTGGGTGAGAAGATAATGCATTCAGCTGCAATAAGTTGTGAATGCCACTAATGCTGGGTGAGAACATAATGCATTCAGCTGCAAAAAGAATATAAAGAAAGTTCAGGAAATGACAAGAAAAAGTACACAAGAACCCAGTAGATGCACAGCAAAAATATTCAGTATCTATCTTCATGAAGAGGAAGTCTCATCAGTAGAGTACCTTGAGCCATCTCTTTACTTCCCAGTCTGCTTATCTGTGCTTTGCAAGACATTCCCATGCATCAAGCACAGGAGATTTTCAGATAAATTCCTCAGGCAAATTATCATGAAAGTTTCTTCACCCTTAAGTTCTAACGGGCTATAACCATTTCTTCTATAAATTTGTATTTATATCCTCAACTAATTTTACCAGCATTTCAAGAAAAATAGAGTAAGTTAAACTCATGATAAATGGAACAGGGCGTAAACTACATATATTTTAAGCGTGTGTTCTCCTAGGTTGTAAAGCTAATGTTTCAGAAGAATGATATATGGTCTTGTAGTTGATTACCAATGTTTCTCTGACAAGCTGTTAATTATTTACAAGACCACATGACATCACAACCCATAAGACTGCCATCAACATCTTCACTACGAGAATGTCGACTCTCAGACACATTTAAAACTAACCTGTACAGGAAGTCCTTATCCTCAAATCTGCAACCAAAGAACAACCAAACTTCTCCGAAGACCAACTCACTTGATCTTCGTTGTTTTGCCTGTCGATGCCGAAGGAAACCTATGATGGAATGTTTAACATGACTGTGTTTACAATAGTCTCTGAACTAACAAACGCTCAATGGTTAAGTTCAAAGTTTTCTTTCCAGTCAGTACTGTGCTTTGACTTTCATCATCAGACACACATGAATTTTCCACATTACAAAAAAGAATTCTCATCATTCTATGCCATGACCTTAGCCCACTTACCCATAAAGGGGGCGACCCCTGTTCCTGGTCCTATAAGGATTATCGGCACTGAAGGATCTGTTGGAAGATTAAAACCTGTACTTTTCCTCAGGTACAAAGGAACCTGAAAACAAATATTCTTAAACTATCTGTAATACGATTACCAAATACTGGTTTAGAAATATGCTACTTGTCTTTAATCAAATATCCAAATAAAATTTTTATTTTGTATCAACATTCTTAATTCTTCTTCAAAGCTCTCCTTTATACTGCCACTGTTAATAATAGTGACCATACGAAGGATAGCTTTTAGGAAGATTCTGTGTGAACAAACCAAGGATAACACAAACAGGGCATGCACAGGTAAGATAGGAATACTGGTACATTCCAAATTTTTGGTTGGAAAATCTGATCAGAAGAAATCACTTGAGAAACCCACAAAACTGGGTGTAAGGTTAAGGAATGGATTCATCTGGCTCAGGACAGCCCAGCAGTGGGCTCTCATGAAGATGATAATGAAACTTCAGGAACCCTAAAAGACAGGAAACTGCTTGATTAGACAAGTGATTGTTGGCTTCTCAAGAAGGAAGAGGTCAAGACATGGAGGAACTGAGGATAAGCACAAAAGCCCTTGGTCACAAGAGACAAGTGTCTGGGCCAAAATTTGTACACACACTACGACATACAAACCAAAACTGAGATACTAGCCACTCAACAGCAGCAACTGGTCTACGACAGACAATATCTATGAATTCCAAAGCTAAAAACTCACTCAGCAACAAGAAATTTCACACGGAAACACAATGATGTCCTGTTACAAGCCTGGATGTTCCATTAACATTCAGATTAGCAATGATAAATCATTCTAAAATCAGTATTCCCACCACAAGTAGTCAGGTACATATAACATATAACTTGGGTCTCATATTTTCTTTTAAAAAACAGTATGAATAATTCATTTCTAAAATCTAGTGTACACTTCTCATTTTTAAGATGGGTACCATGATTGTATGTTAAAAGATACAAAAATTAAGCTACCTTCAACTCCACGAATTCATCCTTCAAGGTTAGTCTCTTTAGTTCTTCACTGACAGAGTCATGAGGACTTATGACAGTCTGTATGGGTCTAGTCAGATAGTCCAACCATCCAGTACAGGTGCCATAGCGGAAACCAGCCCCATGTTCTGATGCAGGAAACTCCAAAAGGGAATAAATAATGTGCAGTTCTGTACAGCCATTCTTCTTCTGGAGTGGAGATGATGCAATTGAATATGGACGGGCCTATGGATGAGAAATAATGAATATTTTATTTCTTTGTTAACAGGTATGTTCTGACTCTGGGAAACAATGCCCCAGACACTGCACTACAGAAAATATAATTTCACACTACATAAAAGGAAATATTTCTACAAACAACACCGTAATACCTGAAGGCGAGGTAAGTGTTCCAAAAGTACTTCAACTGGAGGACAGCAAGAAGGGAATGTTTCTAGTAGGTCAAGCAGAGTATTTCTTGCTGTGACTACAAATTCTGAGTAGTCAGCACTCCCTTCCTTGCTGCACAGTTTCTCTAGTCTGCATCGCTCGCTTGGGTCTTCTGTGTGGGCAGCCAGTACTCTGAGAAATGTCTACAGTAGCAGTAATTATCATTATATACTAAAGTGTTTAATAATAGGGCAGTAATTAATTAC
>NW_019059840.1:158646-184960 GCF_000696155.1 Zootermopsis nevadensis | reverse complement strand
TACTGAGTCACACAATCATTACTATAGTATCCTGGTAAGCAACCATGCAGAAAATTACAAATACATATACAATTTTAGTCAGGAAACCTGACAGGAAATCTTACAAATAGTAGGATAACATTAAAATGGACCAGCAAATTGCCCCACTAAAATGATGAGAAAATCTAAAAGCAGTACTTAAAAAGCAACTTTTTACTGAAAAATCTAAGAATGCAGAATATAAAAATTAAAAACATAACCTATCTTTGCGTACTGAATGATTACAACATGAAACATCTGTTTTGTTGTGTTACATGTACATAGTAGGCCATGGATGAAGAGTCTTTTGTTTCAAAGCAATGTTTCCACTAAGCAGCATATAAAAATTAAAATCACCACTTACCTTTAAAATTTAATGTAGTGAAATTATTGAGGTCACCATGATGTCAGACGAGACACCAAATGATTAATTATTGCATTGCCAGTGTTATGTGTGTGTGTGTGTGTGCACATGTACGTGTGCTAATCAACATGGCTTATTATACACCCAGATGTTTAAAAAATAGCATATGGATTCTTGTTTAAACAAAGAAAATATGTCTTTACCTTTTTGGGGACAGCCCTAATGTCAAGACAAGTCTGTAAGATATGCCTGAGGGTTGCTTTCACTGGAATGTAGGGTGGAACACATGCTTTTTTCTTCACAGTCCCAGGTTTCACCGATATAGTAACAACAGTGTCAGCTCTTTCCAATATCTTGAGATGTTTCATGATCTTCTGAACTTCATCTTCGGAATTTTGAGGAATTACACCTACCGTGTCCCCTGGTTGATATTCAATACCAGAACCCTGCCAAAACGTTAAATCTCCCAAGTAATATATACAACTGCATTAGTTTCACTGTCACTTCTGAGTCTTGTGCAACAAAGCAAAGATTCTTTAAATTTTTTCCTCCCAGTGCAACCCTTGAAGTTAAACTCAAGGCATCAACCATTTAGTAACAACTTATTTATTTTTAATATTAATGATATAAAGGTAACAAACAAAGAAATGAAAATATAATACCAATATGTTTTTTCCCCAAACACCTAAACTAACATCAATGAGAAGTGATAGTAACACCAGAAAAATTCTTCAGCTACAAAAACCATTGTCACATGCCATAAAACATATTCATCCAACAATCTTGTAACATTCTTTTTCAAATTACTTGCCTTTGAAGTCTAAAGACTATGACTTTGCAATAGGTAAAACAAATAAGATTTCAGTCAACCCAAAAAGCCCAGTGTCCTATAATTCTTTAAGTTTTATGAGACAATTTTGTGTGACCATGAGAATAAATATGAGGTTTGTTCAAATGAAAACAATTCAGAAATTATTTTGGGTGAAAAAGTACAGGCTATTAAAAATAGTCCTCGTGGGCATTGAGGCATGCATCCCACTGGCTCATCAGCTAATGGATCCCCTTGCAAACAACTCCCTGGGCTGTTTGTATAACCATGTTTGACACAATCTACAGCCCAGTCCAGGCCACAGGGTTCTCAGTACCATGTGCCAACATTTTTAACTTTTAAGAATGTTTATGTAGAGTGAAGTGTGAACTAAATTTTTTTTTTGATGCACCATTTAGAGGATATAGTTTGGGAAACAACTACTGGCCTGATATCATACCCACCCAGTATCATACAAACATGCAAATAACATGATATTTTAAGTACAAAATATAACTGAAATAATACAAGCACTAATCAATCACCTGAACATCTAAACAAAGTTCTACAGTCTTCTTTACTTCGCATCCATATGAAAGTTGTCGCGCACTCATCACAGTTGCCAGGTATGTATGGCCAACTGCAAATGGAAAAGTACAGCCATTGTGTATTTCAAGTTGTTTCACATCCTGCAACATAAAAAGAAATCTTACGACTTTTCTATCTATGAGCTCTTAAGTACATACAAAACATTATTTACATTCTTACTTCTAAAACAATTTGTTTCATTAGTAAACTTACTACCATGACAAACAATATCTAAATTAAATTTTAATTCAAGTTTGAACTGTTATAGAAATATAAAAACAACTTCAAATCAATTTATCTGATGTTTGTGATCCAACAAGACACAAGTATTTGTCTGTCTTACATGATATTCTACACAATGACAATTTGAAAAGTTTAGGTTATAAGAAAACTGTCTTCTTGAATGTTATGTGTGTAGTGTGGCAGAATCTTACTGACACTTGCCTCCATCATCAGTCACTAATTGCCCTGATGATAGTGGCAGCAAGCACCTTTGATGCTGATAAACTTCCATCAGACTACACACTGAAACATCTGAGAAGACAGTCATCTTCACACTCACCAATGTGAGAAACCGAAACCTTGCCAAGCTGAGGTTAGTTTCAACACAGTCTGACTAATCACAAAAAAGTTGTTTATATATTATATAAGTATCACTCCTCTTTCCTCTGGTATTCGGTATATTAAATTCAATAATGCAAAAAGGCATACATACCAATGTCTCTGAATAACAATAAGAAAGCTCCAAGAAACGTGGTGATAAAGCAGGCAAGGTCAACTTCACGTCCATCATTCAGGCACAAAGTGTTCTTCGCTAAGGTAAATATCAAATCCAGTAACCTCAAATAGCATTGCTGTGTCCCTTAAACAAAACATCCCTTAACATTTTGTCCATGTCAGAAAACCAATTCGTATTCTTTCGGAAATTACGGAACTACACGTTACACATGTCACACTTCAATGCATTTGGAACTAACGTTTCATTTATATAGTAGTATCTAATGTACTTGGACACCGCGTTAATTAAAATTAAACTCGAAACTATCCTATTCTATTCTAGTATATTCAAATTCCTGGGAGTGAAATCACCACTACGGTTTCAGGCACCACGTGTTGAATTACGAGTTAGTTTCCATTTTTGTGTGGATTGGTTTCTGGAGTCACAGGGCTCGGGGCAGGGCCCACTGCTGGGTTCTTGCAAACACGGTAAAGAATCTTCTGGAAGTATAATAGGCGAAAGTTTTTCGAACTGCTGAATTCTCAGGACGGACTTTACTCCATACCGTCCCCATGGATGTTCGAAGTTATGAGGTGGGATCATCATGACGTCAATACCATGATCCGCATGCGCCAAGTCAACCTAACCTAACCTAACTTAGACCAACAGTACATGACCAGGTTAAGTTTGTTTAGTGGATATTGTTAGGTTAGGTAACTTTTTTAAAAATTTTGTGACTTTTTGACACTGATGGCTACAATTCGTAACGTCGTTGCAGTATGTCACCCCTAGTCACGCTTGGTTACGCTTTGACCCTATTTTCAAATCTTCGTCGTTTTTAACACTTATTATACTCTCTCGTTACGCCTTTATATCAGGTCACGCCTACGCACGCTTGGTCACGCTTTGTAAATATTCGTCACGTTTCGACATTTCCGGCCACATCTCGTCACTCCGTTACAGTACATCACGCCTAGTCACGCTCGGTCACTGTTGATCACGCTTTGTAAATATTCACGTTTCGACATTTCTGGCCACATCTCGTCACTTCGTTGTAGTACATCACGCCTAGTCACGCTTTGTCACGCTTGAGCACGCCTGGTCACTAAGTCACGTAACGGAACGCTTAGGTTACGTTACGCCCGGCTCGGTTAATTTTTGCTACTTTGCAATGCGTTAGATGAAGTTACGACAGGTTGGGTTAGGTTAGGTTGGGTTTGTTTGGGTTAGGTTAGGTTTGGTTGAGTTAGGTTAGGTTAACTATGTTTAGTGGATATTGTTGGGTTAGGTAACTTTTTAAAAAAAATTGAGACTTTTTGACACTGATTGCTACAAATCGTCACCTCGTTGCAGTACGTCACGCCTAGTCACGCTTGGTGACGCTTTGACCTTCTTTTAAAACCTTTGTCGTATTTTAACACTTATGATACCCACTCGTTACGCCTTTATAGCAGGTCACGCCTAGGCAAGCTTTGTCACTCTAGGTCACGCTTGGTTACGCTTTGTAAATATTTGTCACGTTTCGACATTTCCGGCCACATCTCGTCACTCCGTTACAGTACATCACCCCTAGTGACGCTTGGTCACTATTGGTCACGCTTTGTAATTATTCGTCACGTTTAGACATTTCTGGCCACTTCTCGTCACCCCATTGCAGTACATCACGCCTAGTCACGCTTTGTCATGCTTGGTCACGCTTTGTAAATATTCGTCACGTTTCGACATTTCTGGCCACATCTCGTCACTCCGTTACAGTACATCATGCCTTGTCACGGTTTGTCACGCTTTGTAAATATTCGTCACGTTTCGACATTTCTGGCCACTTCTCGTCACCCCATTGCAGTATATCACGCCTAGTCACGCTTTGTCATGCTTGGTCACGCTTTGTAAATATTGGAGTGTACTGTACGCGGCTTGCTACCACCCCTTCTAGCAAACCAGTGGTAAGTTACTCGCTGCGAGTTTCCAGTTCACAAAGTTCATCGGCCAAAAACGCTGGAACGCAGTAGACCACTGGTTTTTTATGCATTTCAACGCCAATCCAGTTAGGTGATTAGTCTCCAAATGTAGTTTCATAAGCCAGTTTAGCCTATAAGACTTAAATATTATGAAACTCATAAAACCATTCTTTGGGTCTTAATCAATGAAATCCAGTATTACAGAAATATTTCTCTGTCCTCTTGTGCATACAAACAGCGATAGATTTAAGATTAATGCATTTAGTGTATTTCGGTGCAATTCTAACGTACACGCTAGTAGTAGTACATTCGCTTGCCAGCAACTGTTTATACACCCTGCAGCTAATTTAAACACGTGGTTTGTATTTGTATTTATTGGAAATTCTCTGTTTTACACGTAGTAATATTTCGCTGGGAACAAATGTCAGTAACATGGCTATCAAATGCAGTATTTTCTGGGAACAATTTAACCTGTTACCTGATACAGACTGCTCATTTAACCAGCCAGCAGCCTTGCGAAGACCATCTGAATGTGTCACGATCGAATACCGAAAGATTTCAGTGACTCAAAAATCCTATTCCGTACTACAGCGTGATATTCGCTGTAAATCCAAGTGTGTGACAAAATTGTACAAAACAGCAAACATATGCTAAATACAAAAATATTGAAATAACTGTTTTCGATTATACATTTTTGTTAGAAATTTAAAATAAATAAAGCAGCTACGCTGTAAAATTTGTGTAGCCTATATTTTACAGCTTGATAACGATAAGTTACAAAATATGTTTTACGGAATTTTACATTTTGAGACTTTATACATACATACATTTTTATATGTTTATATATGAAATTATTTTATTGTGGCAAAAGTTATGCTGCTTTGCAAACCATTAAAAGCAGCTAAAGAGCTCAATGTTATGCTTAACGTTGATTCAGAGGCCGTAATAATTTAATTACACATGGTATCTATACATATTTGCCTTTTTATGTTATAACTACGATACGACTATTAAAATGTAATCTTGTGAACTATTTTATTCTTCTGAAGATAATTTCAAACAGACGAAAATGTAGTACAATTGTGATGTAATGATACATAAAAAAGTCTCTGCAAATGATCGTGTGAATGGAGATTTTCTAATCCCGTCAATTGATTTTGTACCAGACTGTGCGAAGTACAAAAGTCACAATCTGAAAACGTGATCGCCGCTGTATTTCTCGAAAGAAATACTATTTAGACCTCATA
The DNA here is from genome assembly GCF_000696155.1 of Zootermopsis nevadensis. The sequence continues at coordinate 179,259 of NW_019059840.1, read as the reverse complement.
AAAAGTTTAGAATCTGTCTTTTCTTTTCCTATATGAAACGTAAAGATTATAAAATATAGTTTATCTACTACGAAAAATGTATTTTTACATGTTATTTATTATGGGTGGGAAATTTGGTTTCTCGCAGATTAAAGGCGTTTGAAAACAAAGAACTGGCGAGTGCATGTGCACCTAAGAGGACTGACGAAAATTGTACAATTGTGATCGTCATAATTTGCATGCTTCAGAAAATTAGGGTAATAAAATCAAGAAGGATGAAATGGGCGTGGCATGGGAGAGGATAATATTAAAATTGATCTTAAAGAAATTAAATATAAGAATGTGGACTTGATTAATTTGGCTAATAAAAGTACACGATATAAGGTTCTTGTAAATACTTTTCCATAAAACGCCCAAGAAAACAAAATGTTTTGGGGCACACCAGAGGTCATTGAACCCGTTGCGCGCGAAAGTCCTATCGATTTTGTACCAGATACCTGCCGGCTATATTTGCTGTGATGAGTGGTTTTTGTTAATGAATACGGAGAACTGAGAGGAAAATGGCGATTACACGTTCACCAACTCTGCTATATATGGAACGTAGGTAATTTAATAGATCGGATCAGCCTATGTCAGAGGATGTAAATTAATTTACTATACAGACGTTCTGTTGAAGCAGTTAACTTACGGTCACTTATGCCTCAAGTACTGAATAAGCTAATTGGTTTATGAGGTTAATTTGTAATATGAATAAGAAAATAAATTAAATTGTTACCGAACTATTATTACAGCTGAAGGAGGATTAATAGGATATATAAAATATACGTGATAAATACATGTTAGGGCGATAGTTAATTCAAGTATTTACGTTTTAAATCATAATTATATTACAATTTTAAATTCACATCCTGTAAAACAACTATTTATTATTTTAATTGAAACAATACAAAAATCTGAAACACTGTCTCCCACCAGTTGTCTGATAAATTAATTAATTTCGTCTACAGTTTAACTGATTAATTTTCCCAGTAATATGACTGTGTAATATTACAGATTCATGGTATAGAACAAAAGTTTATGTATGAGTTACCTTGTTAATAACATTAGACTGAGTGTATAATACGTATAACGAAGAAATTCTAACGATGAATGCACATATGGTTAGGACGTTACAGTCTTTTGATTTTGTATCGAACACTTTTTTTGTTAAAAATATGTGTGACCTGGATACATACGGCTGAGGACAAATACCAGAATAGAGCACTTTTAAAATAACAAGAATGAAAGTTAATGAGGGGTTAGGATATTACATAATGCGAATATTCTACAGAAAGCAAGTCTGGTGAAACGTATGATGTTACGATAGAAATTGTAACTCAGGTAGACAAGAAATGTATACACAACCTGTTGTAAAGCGATCATTTGGAAGACCAAAAACGATATTATCAGGAAAATATGTATTGAGAACGGGAGGTGGATGGAAGATGATCACGACCATGTCCGAATGACAGGACTCGGCTTTATTGCGTTGAAACTTCGTGTTACAACAATACCAGAGATCTAACGTTCACGCTGCAGTTAAGACACACAAATCTGTCTTCCAGCAATGGACCCGTTTTCCACATTACGTCATTAGAAAAGTACTTTGTTAATTTGGGTCATATCAGTTCATTTGAAGAACCTCTGGTAGATGAGAGACAGCATGTCTCAGCGGAGAGGGGGGGGGGGGGAATGGCATTAATCCATATTGGGAGAGCAGTGCTTGAGCGTGTGCGGGGGACTCACTCCTCTCTTGCTATCGATTCTTCGTCGCCAGCTCGCTCGCCATTTCGGTCGACATAGTTTTCACTTCTCAGACTCGACGCAGATAGAACTAACCCTGCGACCTGTGCAGTTGAAGTAGAAGGTGATTTAGGGACGGACGGACAGACAGACAACAGGAAAACAGAAGCGTCATCATTCCAACAATGACATTAACATCACTACCAACTGAACATTCATATTTACCTTCACATTTTGTTTTTTAAACGATACAACATATTTTACCACATTAAAATTGTACTGATTTAATTTGTTTAAACATAAAGATACACCGGTGTATGTATTAAGGTAATTGTAACGTTTGGTATGAATTTCGGTCACGAACACACTGATCGACATGACAGAAATTTGTATTAGGAGCTAAGGAAATGAAACAAATGAACACGAAACAGAACTCGTCGACCTTTTTTTATTTCCCCGTTTTAATTCATAAATACGCATAGATCCACGTCGGTTTCACATTTAACCAAATTGCGACATAGGGCTCATTTGTAACTTCAGAAAATAACACAGCCAGCTGAAATTCGACTTTTAACACGCGCTCTGTTGGCACACGCGACAACTACACTTCGCACAACAGCCAGCAACAATAATTCTGCAGTGGGATTTTACAGTCTGTTTTATTTGAAAGCTGTGAGTGTAAATGAAGGGGTAAAAATAAAGGAAAGGAATCAGAAAGGAAAGAAGGAAGAAGAAGAAGAAAAATGACATGGTTTTATCTTCATGGCGTGTACTCAGAGCTTCAGCTGACTGCCGTTCCTATCGTTACATTTTGTTCCTATATCTCAAGTCGTTTGTTTGCTAGCTTGAGGTAGCGAGCACAGGGCGTCCAAAAAATTCTCACCTCGGTTATTCGGAAGGTAAGATACATGATGAGAAATCAATTTATTCTTTTGAAAGGCTTCTTTTCTAGTCGAGCGTATTTTGTAGTTGATTTTGTACATATAAAAATGTTGTAGATGTTATTTCTTATTACGTGGAGTAAAATTACTATATTATTTTTGCGTTTCACACACTCGTTTCGTGGCACATTTTTGTTGTATAGTAGTGCATGGTCTGAAAACAAAAATTCCTCCAACAGCAATTACTTGGAATTTCTATCTTCTTCACGGTACTTTGTGTGTTATGTAATTTGCATGGATTCTGTTTTGTCATTTAGTCGATAAACATTTTGCGTGGATACTTTCAGAGAATCGCTTATCGTGGAAAAGTGTAGGTGTGTAAAAGTTTTCTCAACTATTAAAAATATTTTAATCGTAAGTTTTTTAATATCAATTAATGGTAAATCTTTGTTATTTCGCGTTATAATTATTCGTTATTCTTTGTTATTTACTATATTTCGAGACATTTCCGTTACTAGGTGATGGATATTTGTCAGTTCATCTTAATGATCCAAATTTATTTAGTGTCGTTTTGGTGGTGTGTCAGAATTGTATAGTGTGACAACAAACAGTTGTAACCTCATGAACATTTGTAGAATTAAAAAGGTATATAACATTAGATATATTGCTCAAATTCCTTTACTACTTATTTCTTAAACAGGAAGCCACAATGTTTACTATTTAATCAGTTCGTTTTATTTTATATAATTAAATTATTTCACTAATTTTAATTTTATGAAAAAATGTATCAATAAATAATTTAAGTAAAACTACGTTCCGTATTTCAATAATTTCAACTTTATCTTTCGCAAATTTAATTTAAGACTAATTATATTATTGCTCGTACGTCTTTTACTTGAATTATATCAAATAGAGGAATGATAAGTACTTTATTAACACACTTCAACTTCGAGATGTCCCATAACTATTTTATACGTCTATGCCATAGATGGTTCAGAAGGTTTAAAATACGAACAGATCTATCTAGACGTAGAAGAGGGGGGATGTGTGTGTGGGTACAGCAAACGTGTTTCAATAACGTGGAATTTACGTGATCCCTGAAGATCTGTATAGTATATAAGAGATAAAAGGGAAGTCTTAGAAGTAACATTCAATTAAACATGAAAATTTATCAAGTTGTTTGAAAACAAGATCAAATTTATGTAGTATGTAATGTCTGGATTTTAAAAACAAAGGTGTTTTATCAATGACTTCAGATAGACCAGAATCTCCATTGTAATTTCATGTGATGGGTGGTCATGTGCTCAGGACTGAATAGCTTGAACAAACGAATAAATTAATACAAATAAATTCATTCAATATATAAGTTTAGATAGCCCTGATAATGGCGGCAGCAAACACTTCTGAAACATCGGCCAAACGTCCATAAACAATCTCCATAGTAGACGCCATGAGAAACCAAAATTGTGCAGGCCTTTTAGTAATACCAATATGGCGGCTGTGCAGTTTCTGTAGGATTGCGAAGTTTTAGATGGAAATATATTTCCGAAAAATCTCGAACCAATAATTAAGGCAACTTCTTGTATATTATAAAAGCGAAATTTGGTGACACACGGGAAATAGGCTATATATTTATATTTAATTCTCGGTCAGATGATTCAGCTATGGAGTAGGAATATATTGCACTGAACTGTAGTGTACTGGGAATGGCAGACATCTACACACACATTATAATGTACAAAACATTGTTTTATTAATTAAAAACATAGTCACTGCCCAGAACGTTGAAGCATGTTTGATAAAATAAACATAGTAAGAATCTCTACTGAAAGTGATTATTTACAGAAAAGAATAACTTCATTGTATATTTATTAATTAATTCACAGTTCTGGTTAGCCTCATCAGTTAGATTGCATCTGAAAGAAATTATGCATAAGAAGTTCCTTCCAGAGATTATTTTCTTTTTAGTTTAGAGACAGATTTTTTTTTAAGAATTTGACAATTACTTGCAATGGATTATGGGTACCCTAAATAGACACAAACTTCTTTAAACAGGAACTAGTTTTGTACAAAAATTTGATTTTAAATCTGTTTTCACATTTCAAATTCAATTTGTGGCACTCTTATCGTCAGCCTACGTTGTACGAGGCATGAATTCCTAACCCTACAAAAATACATCTATGTGGGGGGGGGGGGGGGGGGGGAGGAGGAATTGCTGAAGATAACGTCGTCATATGAATAAAGTAAACCAGACTTTAAATTCCAAGCGATGACGATATACCAGACTGTTATGTATGTGTGCAACTGATCCATTAGCCCATGAGACGAGCGCATTATTATGTGCATGGATGTTCAGAATCAATTTTCTCGCTGCTTAGCTAAAAAAAGAATCTTATTTTGTAAATACGACTACAAACTAAGCTTATACGTTTATAGCTTACGGGAGAACTGGATGAGAGTTCAGGATGGAATACCACACCTGCATCCCTTTCGCGTCGTATGACCTAATAACCTGCCGTCCTTCCACGTGTGGGTAGAAAGACGGAGACAGAGAGAGAGAAGCAGAAGAAGAACAAAAGAGAATGCGAAAAGAAAGTGGAAAGAAATAAAAATAAAGATACAGCGAAAGAGGCAGAAAGGGTAAAGAGAGACAAATGAAAGAAATCTTCAATAGGACTCAGAATACTCGCCGGAAATACTCCAGAACTACTGGAAATGCATATCTCAAGAAAAAAGTTCTGGAGAATTTCTAAAATTAAATGTATTCTAACGAATACCTCGTGGTTTTTGAGCAGGTACAGAAAATGTCCACCACCTGCTCAAAACCAAGCATCCATTCTTCCTGTGTCCCGAAATTTTGTTACCAGTCCGTCTAATTCGTTACTTTCTTACCAGGATATCGAAAATGACTAGACCATGTTTGCCCCCGAACAGGTTTTTCGCAACTGGCCTGAGTTAACGGCCTAGGAACCAGGGTGAATTTGACCCGAGTGTCATGGGGGAGGTCAGGGGAGAGAGAGAGAGAGAGAGAGAGAGAGAGAGAGAGAGAGAGAGTTTCATGCTTTTGATTTTAATTTTTTGAACGTAGTACGTGGATGACTAGATTTTTTAAATGGTACATTATGACCCTGCAAAATGTGAATACAAGAAACTGCATTACTACAATAGACGATGATGATGAGAAAACCTGCAAACCTGTGGTGTGGCAGTGGTTCGGATACTTGAAACTCTTGTTACGCTACAGGTCGATATGCAGACTGGAGAATTGAATTTCGAGAGTCGCAGCGAGAAAGTGAAAGTGTAATCTGCGTGAAAGTGGAAGAAGTTTATTATGGAATATCACATTCCTGCCCCGTTTTTCAGTGATTGACAGGACATTGAGACGCGTATTTCACAGAGGTGTATACAGTATGTACCGGAATATTCCATTTAAAGGACGCCCTATCGAAGAAAACGTAAATAATTTACATTTGACATTAAATTCTGAGGAAACTTAAGTAGCATGAAATGTCCCAAACACAGAGTAAATCATGTGAGTTCTGGCTATGTAATCACCGCGTTTGTCTGTAGGTAGCAGGCTTACGATTAGCTGATCCCCCGTCCAGGGACGAATTCTATCGAATCTCAGAAGTTTATTCTGAACTGAAGGGGCTAGAAGGCGTAATTCGTAAAAAAAAGTCTGAAGAACAGAACAGTGTATGTAAGCTTTGAGGTTTCCATGGCGGTGAATCAAAAGATGGTCGTATTCTGAGCTGTAGCGCCGTGTAGTCTGGCAGAAGTTTACCGACGTTTCAGAGGTGCCTGCTGCCTCCGTCATCAGGGCGATGAATTTATCCCAGTAAACAACCATCCTCATAAATATACTTTGTAGGCAAAATTCATAACTACTTCTTATTAAAGCAGGTGGTACATATAGTTACCACTGGGCTTTAAGGAGCGTAAAAATGAGCACAAATGCCTTTCCAAGTTCCGTAGTTGCCATTTTGCCAGATGCTAACAAGAGCTTCATGTCTTTATCGCTCTGTTCATTCCATAGGTTTATCTACTTTTGAAATATTTTCTATACCATGAAATCATAATTTATTACGTAGTTGTGTTAGTTTTTTTAGTAATACGTTTTAAATAGTCCTGTAGAAAGATTCCCTTTGTTATGATAACAGTACAATTCAATAATGTCAATTGCAACAACAAAAAACTCATACATTCTGTCTGAATATGGAGAAACGCTGTGGTGTATATCGTGTGTCAATCACCGATATATGCCATTTCGAACAGAAAGAGCCAACGTATTTGATAAATGAGCAGCTACTGACAGTTTTCGATGTTTATAAAAGGTCGGGGCGGACGGGAGACAAATATTGATTAACATATGCGTTTCGCTTGCACTTTGATAAACAATATGGTTAATACACAGGGTCATTTGTATCAGTTTGCTTAATTCTGCTGTCGATTTCGCCCTAAGAGTAAGGAACAACACATGTTGCTTTCCAACTGCTCGATTGAACAATAATGTTAGAGACGATTATTTAAAATAATCTTAATAAACGTCTTCCTACAGTAGTGATCAATAAAAGCAAATGAAAACTTTTTGAGCTGCTATATTCGTACTTTGCATACAGCACAATTCAAGATATTAGATTTAGAAAAAGACCACTTACAATACACGACATCTTTTATTTGAATATCAGAATAATGCCCAAGCTACACACTGGACAATCTGGGTTCGAACCCTTATAGTGAATCGGATTCCTGTCTCCCACCACGACAAAGAGACCGGCTCTAGGGTTCATCGATCAAGTACTGGGGACTTTTTCCTCGGGAGTGAAGCGGTGATGTACTTGCGGGTTCCATAAAAGGCAGAGGATTTATTGAGTATCTGCTGGCTTGTCACAAAGGACTCTGCTCCTTAATTTGCGTGTCCGCCCACGTGTTTATTCTTGCTAATAATTTTTAAGCAGTTGACTGGTTTCAATATAATTTGATATGGACATGGCGCCTCTAGAATGCCAACTAGCCTCTGTACTTATAATTCCCTGGCATCAGTACACAAATGGAAGAGGCGAGAGCTTCTGAGAGTACGGTCAGCTTCCAAATGGTAGTGTCACAGTTTAAAAATATTGAACGATGGATTAAGTCCAGATAAAAAGCAATATTGAATACATTCACATATAACTTAGAGGCTACTTAACTTCCTCTGTGCCCGTAACTTATAGATCGGCGGAGTTATACATGCAAATAGATCGTAAACGTACCTACAAATCCCATATGAATCATACTCCGTGTGTTGATATTTTTAGCATGGTGAACGTCGAAGCTCTAAGGTCGTATCTGACAATGCATCTGAACTAGTGGAAATTACGAACTGAAGTGGAATATTATTTGTAAAATTCCTAATTCATACTTCCTCATAACAACATCATAAAGTATCTGAGTACTTGAAATTCTTCCTAGAACTTTTTGCTGCTAACTGCCTGGACAGTTACTCGGGTTGGCTGTCCGTATCGATCAGAACCTCCCGTGGGTGTGGCGCTCCACTGTACTTCAGGCTTCAATATTTCAGATTCGATTTAGTCACGACACGGGAAACAAAAACAGGAAACTGGCCTCTAAATAAAACTAAAGGTCAAAGGAACTGTTGCTAAAAATTGTGTAATTATTCACTTGATTGTGAAAGGTTGGAAAATAATCTTGCATGCACAAGTGGGGCGCGATATTTTGGTACTGCTACATTTGGATCGGCCATGAGATTCCTGTTCAAGGAACTCACAATGTGCGGAGAAATTTCAAAATATTATTTTTGTACCTTTCGTGTGTACGTGTACGAATATCAAATTATTATAAAGTGCTGATATTTTATTAAATTTACACCACTTTCTGCGATTAACATCTTTCAAAGTAAAAAAATATATTAATCTTATCTCGAAAGTGCGGGATAAATTATTTTATATAAAAATATAATATGAAATGATTACATATAGGCCTACGAACTGCATAGGCAACGTGTTTCGACAGACAGTTTAGTATATTTTCTTTGTCAGGTTTGGAATTCCAAATCGCCTTAACGGACACAATGACGCGTACGTCTTGCAAATTGTCTCTTCTGTTCGGGTTCTGAGAGATCAAAACCTGTACACATCTTTGACCACGCCTATGCGCGTCACATGCTCCGTCCATCTTATCCCCTTTGCAATGTTTGGCTTCTTTTTACTTTGGGTATGTTGAGTCCAAACATTCTCCTTATCACACTTTTATCCAATATACTTTATCATCATCTCTCTCATCGTCTCTCATATTGACATTTCAAAATGGCAGGCTGTTACTATTTATAAAAGCGTTTCGGACGAAAACCACAATAAATTTTTGGTTTCCATTTGAAAATAGTTTCTACTAGTTTTGTTTGAAATGCTTATAAACAAAACTAGGAAAGGCAAGCAGGTAAACAAAGTTACGGAAGAAGGTTTTGTATTGCTCCTCTGGTAGTTCGTGGACCGCAGTATGAATAAATCAAGTACAGACATCGAAGCCAGCAATCTGTAATCCCTGTCCATGAATTTGTAACAAGTTCATTACACACAGCAAGGTCTGAGTTACACCTCACATACTACATGGGAAATGTTTGTTTGGGCAACTGAATTTGTATCTGGAAAGATGGCAGCTTGCACATAATGTGAAAGCTGGGGTCTCTATATAGCGGTGTGCTACTTTTCTAAACTTCTTATAGTGAACATAAATAAATGCAATATGTAAGGGAAATATGGATAAAAGATTACAGTCTTGACTCTTGATAAAAGAAAATCACTTGAGATTTGTATGGGGTTAGAGCAGAGGTTCCCAAATTTTTATACCTTGCGCTCCCCTTAAAACATTTCATAAATCCCCCCCCCCTTCCAGAACAAGTGGAAGCAAACAGATTTGACATAAAATTTAGCTATGAGTATACAGCACTGTTAGACAACTAAACTGCCTCAACCAAGCAAAGTATGTTAAAAATGTTTCTCCATATTTCGTTAAAAAAAGCTTTTCATACATACAACACCCCCCCCCCCTCCAGAAAACCACTCGCGCCTCCCCAGGGGGCCGCGCCCCACACTTTGGGAACCCCTGGGTTAGAGGAATAAATGGTATGGAGAATTACATTCTCTGGCATTTTTGTAGGCGGAAGGTAACATAACCTGCGACTGCCACAAACCCTATATAAGAATCGGGGCATGTCTTGTTATCAGAAATATCTGAAATCTTATAAACTTAATTCTGTCGCGTGCGTGGCTAAACAGGATGACCCAAAAACAATGTCACTGTTCAAAGAGTAATGTACGAAACGAATCTGATGTCGAGAAAAGCAAATTTCGTATATATTATGTTATTATTAATGAAATCACATTTCTCCTCGTACAGCCAAATAGTTGAGAACTGTATTTTGTTTCCAGAGGGATAACTAAGTATCAAAATGGGCAACTCACTGGCCAAGATGCACACTTACATCGCGGAGGAACTCCGCCCCAAAACTAGTGTCATCACTGCTCGTGGTCTCAGAAAACATTACGGGGTATGTATCAATCAATCATTCAATCAATCAATCAATCACTTCTTTCTACTCGGCTATTGTTCGTATGACATGTTCGCAATGATAAATTAAGCCTAGTATGTTTCCAAAAATAAGATGAAATGTCTCACTGGTAATTTATTGCGAAATGAAAGCATTTCCCTTGTGTTTTTTTTTTTTTGGGGGGGGGGGAGATTACACCGAATGGAAAATATTTTCAGTGGCGTATCATAAATGAGGTCTAGGCTATAAGAACATTATAAAATATATTAATATAGTATATTTAAAGAATATTGGAAATTATATATCTGTGGAATTGTCGATATATCGATAAAGATAGCTTCAAATAAGATATGAATGAGAGAATAAGATGAATATTAGACAAGAGAATGGCAAAAGAGATAAACAGACAGATAAAAATATTATGTGTACTAAAAGTGTAGCGAAATGGGAAATTTATGTGTGTGTGTATGTATGAGTTGTGGATTGCAAAAACTCGAAAGTTAATTGGGCACAAACCGACTTTTTAAAGTGATTACAACTAAAATATTTGTATCCGTATGACATGTTTCAAAGAGGATGCTTCTCCTCAGATTAAACGTAACATCAAAGTCAACTAAACAGCTCAGAGCATGGCGTAACTTATTCATACCTCAGGGAAACAAATTCGAAATTTGAAATTCTATCTGCAATCTCGTAAATTTTTAGTTATATTAGCCTTCGCTTGATGCACAAATTTCTACAGAATATCTAAAATTAGCTCTGGAATCCTACTCGAGAACCTAACAGTGCCTTATCTGGTCAGCTCTCCGTCTTACGTAGAAATCGAAATTTTAACGCAGCGTTCTCAAGGACCGTATCTTCAACAAAACAAATACAGTCCAACGCCTGCTAAGATTCGTATAGATCTCACGCTGTACGAAAGTGTCGGAGAAGTTGCCGCATAACTACGGCGTGAAGCAACTAGTGACGCGGCTGAAGGAGTTCAGAAGTGAAATGTGTTTGAACGAATGAGTGAATTTGTAGAAATTACATCTCGAAATAAACAGGTAAATGTATAAGATATAGCGTTAAATGACATTGCTTCTTTGTGTTGAGCGTTTCTATATGGGTGCTCTTCGATTTGTTTGTACTCGGAACACCGTTTCTCAAAATGGTGTCCACGACCTTGAACCGGAAGCACACACACACACTGCTGGAAACAGGCAGAAAGTTCGCCAACTGTAGTGTACATACCGAGAATCGCTCACGTTTAGGACTCACGTAATATACTGCCTTCTCCCCAATACAGAGACGTATTAACAATGTCGGCTGGCGCATTAACATTGTAGTCTAATAATATTTTGTTATGTTATACATTTTGTACTCCTGGCTAGGTTAGTAACAACGAGTTTAACATTTTGGTGGACCTGCCTATAAAAAATCGAATTTTATCTAAATGTTTATCAACAAAATTTACTTACATATGGACATCGACTTAGAAATTGGTGTTGACTTGCAAAAGGAAAGTAATAATAAGTATAACAACAATAAGTCAGCTTCTGAAGAGCACTGGAATAAAGAGATAAAAAAGGTGACGAGAGAATGTTCATGGCCAACGTAACAAAAACCTGAGCTGCAATATTTTCTATGAAGACGAATATATTAACCAGAAACGGAAGATGGAGAAACAAACAATTGCCTATGGAAATAAACGGACGTACATATTTTGAAATTATCAGAAATAAAAATAAATGTTCGAAGAGGCATAATCGTAGAGAATACCACACAGAATTCTAGATAAACTGCAAACAGGTAGGTGTAGACAAATGAATAAAGAGGCCATGCTCGATAGAAAAAATACATTTTTGATTACTGGGTTATTTAAGGAAGTTTTTGGATGCAGCGTCAGAATATTGAAGGAGGCGACTGAGACATTCTAAACTACCTCCTCAACAATGCAGTGACGGGAATAAGAAAATAACAGAAAATCTTACTTATAAAGACAACTCTAAACCCGACCGATATTCAAATTTAGAATCTCCTGACTTTAAACCACTACACTAATCTGATGGAAAGCCGGATGGACAAGGATCATCAAAATAGAAGTAAAGATAATTGCAATACTACACATTTGCTAGAGACGTTCAACCACATATGGCGCGCCTTCTCTAGAACCTAGTTCATGCCTCTGACTTCCTGAATTTCTCTTCGACGAGTAATTAAGGCCGTGGACTAATTAGAGGAATCGCACAGTCGGCAACGCCAAGCCACTGAATAAAGTCAAAGGCGAGTCCGGCATATTTCAGAGCGGTATTATTCAAGAAAGACTCTAGTAACTTCACACACCCAAAATATTAAAATAAACACTGTTTACTTTTCGTTTTGTGTTTTCTTAAACTGAATTTCGCGAATTCCAATTCTTTGGGGATGGAACGTTTGTATTTTCCACAACCACTTGCATAGTTTATTCCTCATTCCACCCGAGGTATTTATTATAATAAAATAAAATAGCTTAAATACTTTAATTCTGAGGATAGACCTGGTTCTTTTTACTAACTTCTCCATATTAGTCCGTCGTTATAATAAATATTGGAACTATAAATGTTAAATTTAATTAAAATGGTAGACATGAGAATCTGTTTTTCTTTGACAACACTTAGCATGTGTATTTTTAAATATAAAAACTTGAATTGATTTAACCCCTAATTTTATTCACATATTTTTTAGGTTTTAAATGAAATATTTGCTAACTCAGTGTGCATTTAACGTCTGATTGGGAAATTAGATTTATGTATGTTACAGTAACTTTAAACGAACAATAAATTAACAATGCTAATATAGTATGCTAAATATCAATAAAAGATATTTTAAAACCATTAAGTGTGAGTGAGTAGCTTTGCAGCAACCAATTTAATGTCATAAACTGAATTGAAAAGCTTCTCTAATTTCGTCTACAATCTCTTCAGGTTTTAAATACATTCATTATCCACCAGATAATTCCGTTTATTTTCAATTCAGTAACTCCAATTCGGGCACCATCCTCCTCGTGTTTAATCTGAAATCCCTCAGCGTCAGGTGTTGGAATTGGACCAGTTCGTAGCTGATGAGACGGAAAGATTTTTTCGTAAACACATTATTAAATTTTCGAGTAGGTCATTTTTTCCACTATTTCCGCAGAGGTTCTAACAGCAAGATGGACTGCCTCGTCCGCTATGTGTCTCCCGAGGTCCATACGTAATGTAAATACGGAGTCGCGCTGTCAAAGCGACATTACAGTAATATTTATATCGCTGGATACTCCCTTGTTCGCCGTCAGTCGACAGCTTCTGGATCACGCCCAACGAAACATGGCTGCCACACACAAAATTTAATTTATATTCTTTATGTCTAAAAGCGGGTTTACGTTAAATCATTTCGCGTTCGATTTTTACCTGGAAGACGATTCAATAAATGTAAACTGCTAATTACTCGAATTTTGAAAGAATTTAGTCTGAACTAATAAATGTTTTGATCATTCCAGTAACTAGCCAGGATGTTCGATAGTAGTTGGCATGAATTGGCCGAGTAAAACAAAATGTCGAGGTTTTCAGAAGCGAATAACGTTAAAGTTTGTCGAATTATATCGTGCTTATAGGATACTTTTGTTACAATTAAGCTTCCTTTATGTCGCCAGCTTCAACTACGCTAAACGTAATAATTCAGCTTATATCTTAATTGCATCATGCTTGTGTTCCTCAATATAATAATTTTATTTTCCGTCCTTACACAAGCTTATAGATTGTTAAAATTACATAAAATTATAACATTTCAACATTTTTGATATTGTTACATTTTAAAATGTAACAATATCAAAAATGTTGAAATGTTATAATTTTATGTAATTTTAACAATCTATAAGCTTGTGTAAGGACGGAAAATAAAATTATTATATAGTAATAATTCACTTGCAACTAAAACACCTTCTTGCATAAACTGTTTCATTTCTTACATTGAACACTTTGATGACTGCTACATTCGATCTAATGCCATCTATACCGAGTTCGATCAAGTATTTACCTCCAGGAAATGTGAACACTTGATACTTGGAAACAAAGGAACATTTTAAAAATTTCTTCGTAAATTACTGCTTTTATCTGTAGTTCCGCATGTTTAATCTCTGAAGCTGTCAAAAGAATTTTAGTTAAATATAATATACGAAGTCACACCAAACGTAGGCAGTTGAATTTGGTTTATGTACGAAATGGCCCAATATATCGCATATTTTACAGAAAGCTTAATCGAAATTCATCTAGATTTATAGAAAACGGGTCATTGTGTTACTACATATTGTCTCAACACGGTACATTTTATCCATACGTGGCGTTACACCTAGTTGAACGTCATGTTAAAATGCAATAACAATAGCGACGACAACAAAGCCAGACTGTCCACGTTATTGACAACGGGATCAAACTCAAGAACACAAAATTACAAAAAATAATAAAAGCTACAGAGAGAATTTGATTTGTTTAACTCTGAACGTTTATCGACACCCACCTTTCTGCTTGTCCCAGACCTGATATCGACTTGCAGGTCGATAACTGGGTTTGAACCATCGAGTGACTAGCGCGTAAACCCGTACAATAATTTTCGCCAGATGAAATCCTCGTATTTCGGGAGTGGGGAAATTTATGTTTCTCTCCAACCTCCGCTGTGTGTACAGTTTTGTCGCAGCGTCGGAAAACCGATGGAACTGAATTATGAATCTGTTCACTTTCAAATACGTCTACGTCGCACAGCAAAGAAGCACCACAGCTGTAAGTGATGCTGACATCAGGAAGTTTTTAGAAGAGACGATAAAATTTACGGCTGATATATTTTATTGTTGTTGTAAATTGAAATGAATGAGGAAGGAATACGGATGAAAAGAGTTAAGGAATGAAGGAGATGAAAAAGCAACTCAGAGATGAGGGTAAGGGGGGGATAATTTCTGTTGAAGTTAAAATGCTTTTTACACTAGCTACAAGAGAAGTTTGGAAACTGCAGGCGATCATTTGGTGAACCACTACGCCTTTACGTTCAAGAAGTGGAGTAAATAATTGTGGTTGGTGCGATCACGTAATGCTAACATAGGCGTGGTCACTAAAATGCGGGCTTTAATTCATGTTTCTGAAAATCGTTAAGCGTTTCCTGCAACAGGCCAGAGCAAATCCAGGAGTCCGAATGTTCGAGCATACACAGTCCTCGAGAAAAATGAATACAATTGTTTAATATGTTAAAATTCTTTTTCCTGTGCCGAGGATTGAACCCGTGGTCCAGCCCGTAGCCAGATACTATATTGATTTAGCTACTCTGTCTCATCATGTCCCCGTGTATATACCAACATTTTTATGTCTCTCCATCCTATAACATGATGCAATTATGCACTTCGAGAAGTGTTAAAAATAAAATTGTTACTGCTAAATATCCGTTATATATATTAGTCCAACTAACTTATAATCTATAATTTAATTATTTAACCCATTTAAAGCTAAATACATCTCCACTTACAGTTTCAAAATTCGATAATTTAAACCCTAGACAACATACTTTTAAGTTTATATATGTTAATTACATTTAGGATGATTTTGTAGTCTGGTAGAACAACAACCCGGAAGACAAGCCATCTGCAGTGACGATGAATATTATACTTATGCACATTATATATAAATTAACTTATTATTATGTATAAATCAAGAAGGAAACAGCACAGTCAATCAGTCTAAAGTGAGCTACGTTCACGAATATTAATATTTTAAGGATTTAAGTGGTTTTAACACAAAGTTTTAAATTATTATGTAAAGCAATGTCTTGTTGAAACAAGTAGAAATAGACAAATTGATTATAATTGTCAGAATCTAAATGTATATACTGACATAGTTAACGATTGTTAACAAAAGTAGTTGGACACTCAAGCATATGTCGTACTATATACCTACACCGAATAATAGGTCTTCAGGTCTACATTAACTGTACAGAATAAGTGTACACACGATATCTGTCTGTAAGCAATAATAAAACATACATTATCTGAAAGGATTTCTATAAAATTCAGTACGTGTTTAGACGTACTAGTAACAATTAGATCCGTAGACTATTTTTACTGTAGAGTGCGAGACTCCTCCAACGCCAAACCTCGCGAAGGTCTATTTCTGCTTTAGTACTCCAGTAAGCGAAGCCACTGCGATGAAATGGCAGGCTACTTGTGCCTCAGAGGCGAGGCAGCGTGATTTAGGACGCGAGACCTGCTCTAATACAGAGTCATTTGCGCTTTATTGTTCAGCCCGGGGACCACACCCTGCTACGTCATGTCTGCACCGTCGGGCTCCGTTAATTTTTCCAGGAACACGTTTAAAATAACCTACTGGATACTTGCAGTACCGTCATTTTTTAAATCCAGAGCGCATCACTAATCGTGCTGGTTATGAATTTATGTTGCAGTGCAGAAATTATGTCTCTGATTCCCTACATGGGGACTCCCTACTAGCCTGGCCCTCTCCTTCTCATTCCCCGACTGTTTGGCCGTTTCCCTCTACGATGTTTCTGTATGTAAAAGCTATCTTTTTTTCTAAAGTCACTTCAGCCCTGAAAATGGAGGAAGTATGTTCCTCCGAAACGTAGTTTTCTGAACAACTGGGGTAATTTTGTCAGGCTTTTAAGATTATCATTGAATTTTGGGAAGTGTTGTAAAGCATCATATATCTAAAACATTACGTGAGTAAATTCATGAGTGGGCGAATTTATATTTTGTATATTACATGCAGACCCGAGTCGGAACTGTTTTTTGACATTTATTATAGAAAACACCAGGAACATTAACGGGAGGAGGAAACATGAACTTGGCGTTGAGACGGCCACTTGGTATACCAAGACGAAAATGGCAGATTACCCTTAAAGTGAAACTTACAGGTTGCTTGAAACGTTAACTTGTTGAGTATATATTGCACTGTCGGGTCTCGGTATTAGCCATATTCAACCTGTGTCACGTACCAAAGAATTTAGTTAATTAATTACACAGATAAAGATTTTAGTTTAGTAAACTTCATGTTATTTTACTGGAATGTATAGTTGTATGAGATAAGTCCTAAAGTGTGGTTTGTGGAAAGGACTGTGTTTTCAGGGGCAAATATAATACCACGATGACATGGGGTTAGTGCCGAGGAAATCCCGACTACAATACCAAAGTATTGATCTCACTCAGGCGAGGCCATTGTGTGTCCCTCTGCACGCTGTTCACGAGTCAAAGAAACCAAATATGTCTACCGAATAAACGGACTTCATTAACCCTCTATGTAGTCAGATGGGGTAACCACTAACTCCACAGAGAAAAGTCATTTAAAAGAAAACTATAACAACTCAGTCGTTAATTCTTCTGTCATAACATCCGAAATTACCTTACTAAGGTTCCTCGAGATCTTCCTCAGTTTATCCAGCCAAAAGCCGGAACATAAACTTAAAATAGGCCACGGCCTAATCTGTCCTAGACTCAATATGGAAATGCTTCAACCAGGAATGTAACCCCGAGCCACCCAGTCCGTCGTTTCATACGTAACTTTGTTATGGGGTCATGCAAGCCTTTGCGTATTCCCTTAAGGAACAGAAGTATACCAGAGGTGATGTTAGTATATTGATGAGATCGAAAGATTAATACAGGAGAAACTCAGATCTTCAACTGTCTGGGTGTGATCTGGGTTGTTCCTTTTTGAAGTCTGAAAAAGTTTATCGAAGTTTCAATGACGAACGCCCCGAGGATTGAGGCAGCAAGGATATAGTATTTTAAAGTGATGACCAATAGTTGAACTCCGTGTAACGTAGATAAAATAATTATGCATTATCCGTAGTGGCGAATGTTTGGGACTCGAGTTTTAAAACATTCAACCCTGAAACTCACGGTGAATAAAACTGGACGTAACTTAAAATGCGATCCGACGAAGGGGCGTGGCAGGTTTCAAATTAATGTAGGTGTGGTATAAACAAACTGGAGGGGAGATCCATTTACTCAAGGCAGAGAAGTGTTCTGCGTCATTGGCACTGACATTTATGAAGTCTGCTGGTTTCAATTTACAACGTTCGGCACGAGTCCCTGATCTTACGTATACTTCTAATTAGCTTTACCATTTTACATTCATTCTTTCATTTTAAACTATACTATCTCTTATCTTTGCTATCCCCCAATTTCATTATCTATTCCGCCTCATATTTCATTACTGATCTAATTATCTTTGGATGTATTTAAATATATAGCCCAACTTTCTGCAGTTTGTCATTATCCTTACTTGTAGCTATTTTTTTATTTCCAGTTTCAGGATCAGTACTTGTGAACCTTCTGTCCACAAGGTCCTTTCACCAACTTATTGCTTTCTCACACCTCAGTACGCGGCTCCAGCCTTCCTTATCATCATTTCTCCACGTATCCCCCATACTCAGCCTTAATAATTACTCCTTTGTTGTTCATAAAATTGTTCCCTTTTTTTAAAGCTTTGTCATTGCACTACATATATTATCCGATACTGCTCGTAACAAAAAAGTAAATTTCTTCCTTACTGATGTAACAATAAATTTAAGTCTTTTGTCAATTTTGTAACGCAGTAATACAGGAATATACATTTGGAAATGTATTCTAATTGTTTGTTGTCATGGATAGACAGAACTCAGTAGCAGAAAAGATTCTCTGCACTGAATCAAAATATAAATTGTACTTTTAGAATAAGTGCACATGTGTATTTCCTGTCTGAATATTGAGGCAGCATGTTCATCCGAAACTTCAATAAGCATATACTACACCATGTAAAATTATATAAATATCATACCAAGTACATAAATTGTTTTATACTGAATGGTGCATAATTTACTTACTTTTTGGAAGTGTTGTGTGAGGGACGGAGAGGGTACTCAGTAGCCTAAAAAACTGCATTTTCTTCGCGAACTCATACGACGCGTTTACCACGTGTCTTCTTCCGTTGTCTAGGAGCAACTAACTGGTAACAGGAGGATTGGTCCGTTCACTTTCAGTTTTTAATTTGACTTACTGAGACACGTGACCACTGACTGCGTCTAATGTCTTGTCATATATTCGTAAATCAAGGGAAATATTTAAAATGGGCATTTCTCAGTCAGATCGGCCAGTATCTTGATCACCCAATACAACTTTTCAAGTTGTTCATTTAAAAATCTGGTGGAAAATCCCCAAGGAAGTTGTGATCCAAATGTAGTTATTTGTTTAATTCATACATGCAAATTTCGTGTTGAATTTGAGTCTGATATGATTATGACAGTAAAAATATGTACTCTAAATATATTTATTTTGTACAGTCTATACACAAACGTTTGAAGTAAAAAAATATAATGTAAAATCGTATTTACGATTAAGAGCGCTAATATAATATTTTACACAACAAAATGTTTTAATATTATATAATTTTTACAACACCAATAAACTTCAAACGTTTGTGTATAGACTGTACAAAATAAATATATTTATCAAACACAAACATGACGCATATAAGATACAAATTATGTACTCTAAGTTGGAGTACACATAAATTCTAAACGGGTACCTCGTTTGGATTGACGTGCATTTTTTTGCAATTACAAACCATCACACTACTTTAAAGTCAGATACTATTTTACTTGTATTTCGTAAAATCTTCAGTCTGTCTACAAAAGTTTAAAATGAGAATTTTTGATATTCTTGCGATGTATAGTTTTTGTATTCTGCGTAAAATGTTACACTGCGAGAAGTTTTCTTATTTGATGTTGGGATCCCATGCGTGCTCAGCCTACGAATGTAGGAAAGGCCTGCAGATATGGAGGGTATCTGCAGTGTCCGACAGCCGACAAGGGGTGGTCTCCCAGAGTGTGCGTGGGCTAACAACTCCTTACCTTAAAAACCAGCGTGCTTAAAAATATTACATAAAGCTTCGAACCTGTGGCGGACTCCTGCGAACACGGCAATAAACTTTCGGGTTCCATATTTCAAAGGTGAAACACGAAAATTGCCAAAAGGCATGTGGATCGACATTATCTCCTTTGTATATACTTCGTGTGACTCGGATAAGTGTTGTAAAACATTAAGATTTAATATCTACAGAAATGTGTATGGAATGGTTGTAGTTCGTTTGCCATTTCTTTTAAATGTGAATGACCCCCTTTCAAGAATTGCTATAGACAGATAATTAGAGGCTTGACGCAGTTTGATTTATGGGTTAAAAGTAAGTAAGAAGAATTGGGGGAGCCTACAATATTATATAGCAGACAAAGTTCGTAATTAGTTTTAACAAACTTTAATTTTCTTACAAATATTTATGTTACTTTTCATATTTAAATGTTGCATAAAATTATACACAGCGATTAGTCCTTTAAGGATTTTCGGAATTACTGTGCCTGCGATGATACATGACGCGGGTGGAAATACGTCACCGCTTAAAA
>NW_019059840.1:99350-130207 GCF_000696155.1 Zootermopsis nevadensis | reverse complement strand
TGGAAGTGGATCTGTAATCACGGAATTTCGCACAAGAATCGACAGGCCAGCTGCCAATATCCTAATCATGAAATAACAGTTCTACTTTCATCGCATCTTTGAAACAATTAAAAAGTTTCTTTCCACGAGAATCGATTAATTTTTGTCATCTGTTCGAAGAATACAAATACAAAATTTTTCGACTATTAACCATGGAAAGGAACAGGGGGTCAAACATTGCGACAGAAATTACCATACACGAACAATTCTTGGTATCGAGATAACGTCTAAGCTGCAGAGTCCACTTTCTGATAACGCAGTCAGCATGCGTCCTCTGGTCTGTCTGCTTTCAAGCATCTACACTGCCAACTTAATCGCCATACACCCCCGACAGTAAATTAGCTAAAACAACTCGAATTTGAACTGCATATATTTTCCAAATACGCTATTAATTCTATCCCAGCGGCAAGCAAAATGGCGAAACCATGAGATCACCTGCCAACTTTTACCCCGAACAAATTTTTTTATAAAAATGCAATTCCAGTAACTTCTCCGAGGCAAATATGGGGCATACGGACGGACACAACTTGATTTTTTTTTTTGGGGGGGGCACAATAATGGAAACGTTTCTTATTTTTGATACATTCGAAGCAGTAATCACACTGAGCAAGGGGAATGTTACCACATTTTTACCACGCAAACACGCAATGCAGTGTACTAACCTCCCCTGCCACATTATCTGTCTCGAATAAACCAATTGTGTGGTTAACTTACAACTTTGATGAAATTCTAAAAATAGCAACCAGTCTCTCGCAACGCCCCCCCCCCCAAAAGTCGACTACAAAGAGTCGCTTTTATTTCGGTAAAAAGACAAAGTAACTTGCAACTACACGAATTAAGTTCTGACGCCACTTTCATCCAATTATTCCAGTCCGTATGCTTAGGCTAGCAAGAAATGCAAATTAATAACCATTTAATTTCGCGAACCTCTCCTGTCTGTACTCAAAGAGTTCCACTACAGCATATTCAGACCACATTAAATGTTATCAGCCGTGACGTCAAAGTTTTGCGTCTGGGCCGAACTTGAATGTCGATTCGCACCGTCAGTTAAGTTTCCGAAAAAGTTTAAATACCAATTAAGTTGTAGCTCAACAGCAAATGCTTTGCAAGAAGTAGTTTCCCGTCATACGTAACCACGGACGAAATGTTTATAGTATTGAGATGATAAAGTTGCTTTAAGAAATTATATTTAAGTTTATATAATTTTATACACCTGAAGATGGTTCTTTTAGAACTGAAACATGTCGTGTAAAAAGTGATGATCTAATGTAAATCGAACATTTCGATAGAGAACAACATATAATATATTTTAAATATTTAAATGTTAATTATGGTAATATTTTAATATTTAATAGGAATTTTATTGTGATTAGACTGACAAGATTTAAACAAAGTTTATAGTATTCTCACGTTCAAAATGACAAATTAAATCATCCGATAACAACGAACGTCTTATGATTTGAAGATACTCCCGATTCTGTCGTACTGAACGGGTAGAAATATACAAAACTTGCTCGATTGTTTACAAAGTATGCGATGCGAATATCAAACCCGAAAAAGTTAATGGCACCGACTTCTTACATCTGTTCAGTTGGCCTCTGTACGCCTACAGAAAAACTTTAAAGCTAGATGTTAAATTCAACATTCCCCTGAATGCTAGGACTGTGCATTCATACATTCAGAGATGTAATATAATTAGTGAAAGTACTGTCAGATAGGAATGACACGAAAAGGTTTCAACAATTCACAGAAACACCATACAAACTTCTAAGGGCACGTCTACTTTGTATTAAACAGAAGCAAACTTTTGTTTTGGGGGCCTGTCAGGAGCAAGGCAGCTTAGCTAGCTGGCAGGATATTCTTTCCTTCAGGGGCCTGACAATACGGGAACCAAACCGACTTCTTTTGTCAGACATGTGGTAACAATTCTCGGGCGGGGCTTGACGGAATACGTGGAGTTTCACATTTGAAATTAAGCAGGTTTGACCAAGTACGGCTAAAGCCAACGGGTATTTCAGAATAAAATAACAAACCTTCGAATTCTATAATAGGCGTGTAATTTTTTAATTAGCTAAGCAACTACTAGATTTTTAAGGCCAACACTGTCTCATGGAACCAAACAGAACACTACAATATACTGTAAATATTTTCTGCAAAGTTCCTGGCCCCTCTGACCTAATACGTACACGTGAAAGAAATATACAAACTTCGTTAAAATAAGATGGCTGTCTTCTGGGTTGTAGCGCCGTGTAATTTCTTCCATAAAGATTTTCTTACCCCGATTTACAGTAATATAAACTTTGAAGACTCTTTTAACTACCACTTTTTGTTCTAGCACTCGTCATTTATCTGCCCGCTGTTTACATAAAGCAGTTTCTCTCATCTGGGTAAGCCGCGCCTCAGTAATGGCATTTTGTCTGCAACCATCAGATCGCCATTAATATGAAATCAATTTGTACTGAGTCTAGAGACGCGGGCTGGTCTCTTGAGAAGTAAATGATTTATGTTGCACCCGGATCCGAGACTCGCTATTTTAAACATGTCTGATAACATAATCCCACGCGAGCCCCCTCCCTAATTGTACAAAGATTACTAATTTCGTACGCTCCTCTGAAGTTATCACGGAAGAATTATAAGCTTAAGTGGAAGTCTCGCTCAGCTACTTCATACAATGCACTGACCGCATGATACAAATCATGACGTCATAACCATGAGATGGCTAAATACAATGTATTTCGAACAGAATTTTAGGAAATATGTTTCTAGCACGTGCAGGAACCAGGTTATTTGTTGATACAAATTTCTTCTGTCTGTTACAACGAAAAAGAAAGGTTTTAACCCGATATCTACTTGGAGGCACTGAGGAAAAACCACTATAAACATAAGGGCAGTCGATCTCCGAGGTAAGATTTGAACCCTGGCAAATATTAAGCAGTCGGCCTCGACTACCATTGGCCATTTTCCTCGAGGAACTGAAGGAAACCACGAACTATAGTCACGATTGCCTCCTTTGGGCAGAAATCGGGACCCAGGACCTCCCGGGTATGAAGAAGTGGTAACCATTCGACAAATTCTTGACAAATGAAACTCTTATTATGCAACTAGTATCACGTACAAAGATTGGTTTATTTTTAGGATGAAGACACTTTCGTCATCTCAAAATAAATCATAAAGTTTCGGGCGTAGTAACTCAATACATATTAATCACGGCTGCCATCTTTAAAACCCAGAGCTTACTGGCTTCGTTCGCTCAAAAGTTTAACCCGGATCAATCCCTCGTAGGCTTTAACGGCTTGGTCAGCAAGGCCTTTAAACTGACAGATGGAGACAACTGCAGTCCGAAACGGTTTGATTCACAGCTTCTGCGTTCAACTCACTGATTCCTTGCTAATAAATTATTCAAAGCGTGCGAAGTACAGGGTAAGTCTCAGATAGTTTTGGCATAAAATAATTAATCGTGCTTTGAAGCGTTTTAACTAGTTCAAGCAGCTCAAGGCAAGCCAAGAGCTTCCTACTTACTACATCGCAGTAAAATACGTAAGCAGGCTACACAATCCGTCGAATGATCACAATTATCATGTGAAGAGAAAGGAAAATTATATTGCAAAACTTTAAGTTTCCGTGGCGATGTTAATATACGAGACGGTGATCGGCCTCTAGCGCACCGCGTAACCTTTTGGCTGTGCACCAACGTTTCGGAGGAACATACTACTTCCATCTTCAGACAAATCCCTTTTCCCTCATCCTAACTCTATAATATACCATCCACTTTCTAACAGTACACACTTCAACCCCGAATATGTAGGCAGTATGTTCCTCCAAAACGTTGGTATTCACCTACGAGTCCATGTCACAACCGACTAAAACAACATCGTCACTTTATTGATTACATCGAAATTATTCTTCTCGGGCTACCAACCGTGTCAGGTGTTTGAAAGGCGAAAACACCAACGCTTCGAGAACCATCCTCGTCTTCAGTACCCTGAGGAACAAACACGGTTCTCTAAACGTTGGTGTTTTCGCCTTTCAAACACCTGACACGGGTGGTAGCCCGCCCGAGAATTAATTACACTTAGTCGTCGCGAAAGCTTCTGATCATACGAGTACATCGACAAATTTTAGTGTAATGTTTCCACCCATAATGAGTTCAAACGAGTTAGTTATTCCACATAAAACTATGTGACCTACGAAGTGCCTTAAAAGTGTGATTAATATCAAATTATATCACAAAGCTCGGGTATCGAGTGCAATATAATTGTCACTGTTACGGAATGGGGGAAGTACTTCTTTTAACACTTATCCGTTTCATTCGGAGATTTTCGAGTACAGCTGATCTCAGAACTTAACAAGTATAGTTAAGTTCTTAATTCTACTAAGTAGGAAAGAGTTACTTTAAAATTTCAAACAACTAATACAATTCAAACTTTTGCGAAACTGAGTTTAAATTCTGTTAATTTGAGTTAAACATAGGTGCACTAACTTGTATCTTTTTTTCGGATTAAATTTAATTAAAAAGCACTCTTTTCTCTCTTTCTTTTCATATTCTTTACGGAGCGTTTTGACCGTCCGCTTAACAAATTGAATTTCCAGGTTAATAAATAACTTCTGTTTTGTTAAAAAAAATATTATTATATTCGCTATCATAGTTTTTTTTTTGGTATTTCCTGTTTCCAACGCTTTCATTCATTACTTCACAGCATCTATCATTAAAATCATTCATGAAGTAAATTTACATCGCACGTTCCCTGTACTTACCTCAGTTAACAAGAGCATTAATAATACCTTTTTTGGGTCAACTGCTATGATACATACAAAAACGTATTAATTACTACGACTAGATACAGCTAGAACGGTACTGTGACTCTAAATAAAATCACGATCTGCCCCTACTCAAACTACAATAAAAATAAATATTGTATCTACACCACTGCATTTCAAATCAGACGCCACTACAGTTACGTCTCAAAACGTTTCAGAATTAAAAACTACCTGTACGGGATCGATACGACTCACGATTATTACTAGCTTCTACATACGCAGATGGTTAGTTTCACAACTATAACTAGCATGACCGCCCTTAACTACGTACGGGGTATATAAAACGTATTACACTTTCCTTTCGACAAATCTGTCAAATAAGTTTGCAGCAACTGACTTTATTTCAATCAAAATGAGAAATATGAATATTAAATAAAGGCCGCGAGCCAATTTAAAAACTCTTTCAAAACCATTAAACAGGTGTGCATTTAGAAGTGAATTTACTGTGCCAAAAATCCAAAAGGTGATTTTTTTTTAAAAAAAAAGTTTAGCCAGTCACTGCAAGCATGCGTCTATTTGAAATTTACTTAAATAAGTGCATAACTTCTTCTGACATTCTATACTCCTATTATATACATGTTAAAAATATTAAGGATACGTAAAAACTAACAAATGCACACATCAAAAGAAGCTACAATATAAGTAATTGCCCCGAGGTACGTATCCTCTGAAGACTGGGAGCTGAGCAAAATAGAGGAAGCCCTTGAAAACGGCTCGAAAGAGTGAGTGGGCCATTTTCAAAAAAAGCAACGCTGAAACAACCCAAGTTTAAATAATTATGTAGCCAGTCCATCACTCACGATAGGTGCCATAGAGTGGCTCAACCTAGTTCTATGTTATTGTGCGTGGCAACTATAGAAGGCTACCACAGATATATAAAGAAACATGCAACCCAGTGTCTTTCGGACCCATTAAATACTGGACAACCAAGTGCGGATAAACAAACAAAAGAACTGATAAACTAAACTGGGCGGACTAGATAACAACAAAAATACTGCAACAACATTGGGGCTCACTTACGACCCAGACACAAAGACAGATTAAATACAATTAAAAGAGTACTTAAACAAAGAAGATTTTTTATTTACAACGTTTTAAAATTTCTACCGAACAGTGTTAATTATTTGCATGAGAGGGAAAAATAGTGTGGTAATGATGAGTTAGCAATATAAAAGATATAAACAACAATCAACAGTCAACAAACAAGAGACAAGAGACAAGACAGGTGTGTGTGGACAGCCACATCTCGACGCCCTGTGGCTTATACTGACTACACAATGCTGCAGCTACAAGTTCTGCGTCTGAGGTCGACTTCGTTAAGTTACCTGGTCACGTCGAAGCGTCGGAGGGCTGCCAACTGCGACGATACCTTGCATCCTGGGCGGGCAGGCAAATTAAATCAAGTCTCTCTCTCTCTCTGCTGGAATTAGGGCAAGAAATAACACCCTTATTTCACTCAAATTAACACCAATGCAAAGATATAAAAAACAGTTTTCAAAACCTGTGACACTTGGTCAGTCCTCTATTAAGAACGTGTCGCATACAACACACAGAAATGAGAGCTAGAAAAGACACAAGGAAAGACTGATAAAACAGAAAACACAAAACAATAACAGGCACGGAAAAAAAAACTTTTAACCCAACTACACGAGTTAAACCACTGCTGGCAATGGATCGGCTGGCTATGTGACCTAGACGCCTACTCTAGATTAAATGACCATTGTAATTAAACACATATAAGAATCAAAACAGCGAAAAATAAAGCTAAAAAGGCCTCTAAAACTCTACGTCTGTAAATAAACCTACTGATGAATACGTCAAAAACTCCTCCTTCAGTGTAGTTTGCAGCTCTATGACGGGGCCCTGTACCTGAGGTTTAGACGTTAACGTGCAGGGTTAGTCATTACTTCATTACGATGCGGCTCTATATATATACACAACACTCTTCCTGCTACTACAAGAAAGGCAATTCTACCGGAATAAGATCACAGCCCAATTTCAGGTACAGCGGGATCATCACAGACCCAGTGATTGCCCAAGGACAACGCTACAGCTCGTGAGTCCTTGTGGTTTACGTGCAACAGAGGAGAATCATACAAGACATTCACGAAACAAATTGAATATCCAAATAGACACAGAAGTCTAGGTGACATGAAAGTATCCAAAAAAAAAGTAATGCAGACATGTACAAAGAGGTGTAATCAAAAGCTAGTTCATAGCAACCAAATCTACTTCATCCTCCTGCTCGCTGGAAATACAATTAGTAAGACTACAGGGTTAGTAATAATGAAATCCACAATCAGAGCGCAGAAACGGTATCACATCCGGTCTGCATCCTCCTCAAATAACCTGCTCGGAGTGTCTACGATAGCTGACGTATAACGTGGTTTCCCTCAGTCCCTTCAAGCAATTCTGAGGGGTGGAACAGTACTCGTGACGTATAAGACGATAGCTCAATTACTCAGCAAATTGCAGGCCTAACCTAACTTAACCTGAAGGTTCACTCACATAGTTGCCATGGCGTCGGTCTGTTTCAAACCAGTGATGACAGTAACGGCCACAGAGTATTATGAAATCACCTACAATGAACTGTTCACTGATAAGCGACGGAAAACCCCATCATTACAGAACAATAGACAGTCGAATGTTTGTTATTTCGGCTCTCAGTAGAAAGAATATATATTTCATAACAGTGCACTATCAGTGGCATATCTACTGTGATTCACTTGTGTGAAAACTTCCGCAATTATTCTGAATTTAAAACTAAAAACTCTTCATATTCAGACTAGGGAAGTTGTTACAAATGAACACACCACCCACTCACATACGCGTTAAGAATCTGTGAGCAGAAATCAGCTGACAAGTAGAGACCAAATATGGACGCACCTGAAGATCAAAATATTTGTCCCTACTCCAGAAATACGTCACTGAAAACGCCATTGCATTATTTCATGAACCTGCTTTGCCATAATATAAAGAATTAACCTACTTACTCCTTGCAGTTTACTTTCAAAACACACTAAGGCAACCATAACCTTGAGTGTATAAATGTTTCTTCTGGTTGTCTGTTAACCGCGTTCACAAAGTGAAGACGTGACTCACTCGGCGAAGAACTGTCGACGCAGGGACTCGAAAACAAGTTCGACCAGAGGAGGAGAAAACTTTTAAGATGCAAGCACACTAACAAAAAAAACCCCATTGCTACAAAGGAGCCTTGGTTAATTGGCTGAAGCATTTCTTGCAGTAACGACTCCACGAAATATTTCTGCCTCTCCTAACGGAACGGTTGGCAATCCTGTTAGTGCGGTCCCGTGACTGAATGAATATCGGCCCTGAAAGCAGCCAACATGGCTGCGGGTTTTTTTTTGTGTTCTCGTCAGCCACGCTCCTGATGGAAACAGCTGGATCGCACGTAAAAAAAAACCCAGCTTTGTGTTCATTTAATGCGCTGAGGTGAATCACAATTAAGTGCAAAGTTCTGTTTAAACTGAATTTGCGTTTTGCGAGCCTTTACGTTTTTCTGGCTTGTTTTGATGTGTCAACAGTCACTAGTAAACAGTGCAGTTTTAGATCTCAGATTCTTACGACTTGTGACGCTACCCTCAAGATGGAGGCGATACGTCCTTCCAAAACGACTGTAACCACCAGCAAGGCTACAACTGAAGGGTCTTCTGTATTGTGACGCCGACCAGAATACAGCGACTGGCATTTTCACCTCCGTGGAAACATCTCGATGCCACAATCATAAGAAAAACAGATGAAAATCGACTTAAGAACCCGAGCACATATGGAATGTAAAAACACCATAACTCCACACCTGGACAACCCTTTCCCAAAACTATCATTTTATAATGCGTTACATTTCACTAGTGCAAACTTCTGTGAAAAGGATATTAGATATATTTGCAGAAGAGACGTTTTACGGCGACAGAATCATCAAAAGAGAGAGAGAGGGAAAACTTGACAGAACCAAACGACGTGGAACAGATCCTCTGCTATATATATACAGTTTCCATCTTCATGACGTTACACAGACGTCTTCACCGCCCTGAGAACCTCAAATCTTGTGTGCTTCAACCCGAGCAATTCTTAGCGCACCATTAACACAGGTAGAGAGGGTCAGAAGGCTGTATAAATAATCAACAAAAGCAAAAACCCGACCTGAAGCGACCCCAATTGTACAGGGAACAGCTGGCCATCTTTTGACAAGGGACGCGAGGCTTTGTTCGCTTGAGGCCCAGCAAGGGACAGAGAGATCTCGTATTGTCCTCGTCACCTCCACACGTGGGTTCCAGAACAAAACTGCAACACAGCTTTCAGTGACGTGGGAAAAGAGAGCTAAGCTCTGCCGTTGAGAATTTCAAACCCAGTTGAAACTCCATCACGAAAAGGGGAAGAAGCCAGACGGAGCAGCGCCGAATCGCTCCTTGCAAACCTCTGCAAGTACGACAAATGATTGTGCAGTGGGTACAGCCGTCTCCAAAACCATTCCATTACAAGAAGCATTGAAGACGTTACTAAAAATCGACTTTTGACTCGTACCTTGTGATACTCATTACGGTGGGCAACGTTTCCATATGGTAAACATGTAACAAAATACGTTAAAAATAAGAGTCCTGCTTGAAAAGCTGATGGTCGCTCAAATTGCCAAGATATCTCACCTTTCATTAAACCGGAGTGTTCACAAGCGCGAACACTGAACTAAGCTACTTTAATCCAGCCCAGAAGACCCGTCTTGCCTTCAACATTATCCCTCCATATGTGGCTCGTAAAGAATGCCTAGTCCTCTCTTCTCTTACATATTTCTACCTTGCCCATGCGTGCTACTTGTATAGGCCATCTCCACCCTAATATCTGCACCAGCCCACGATGTCGGAAACTTCTTTTTGCCTGTAACCTCCCCCAAAGTGTTACTTCCTCTGTAGTAGGTACAAATATTCTTCACAGCACTTCCTTCCCAATCTATGCCCTATTCTTCGGAAGACAGCAAAAAAAAAACAGGCAAAATTATAGTTCCAAATTAAATATTAGATGAATTTTACAGCAGCAGAAGGGTCGCCATTTCTCGGCAGCGCGTCTTCTGCGAAATTATATCAACTGCAACACCCCCCCCCCCCCGCAGACGGGTGTGTTCACAAACCGCCCTGCTCATTCAACACACAGCGAGTATGACGCTGTGCCCCAAGCGACCACAGCGGCCTCAGAGATCTGGCAACTCGAGACAAGCGCCGCCTCCGATGCTGCAACCATCACGACACAAACCAGACGGGAAATACCACACGGCATTACAACAAAATACAAATTGTTCTCCGTCATTATAACAAAGTTACAGCGGCCCCAATCATGATCACCGCTGTCCATTCCCAGGAATTAGGTCAATCAAACTATTCCTAAATTCAGCTCCATCTTTGCCTTGGTCTTCCAATATCTCTTGTTCGTAATCTAGATTTTCTTTTCTTACCCATAATCGTTCCGGTCCTATTCTCTCAATTAATCCGGTTCTTAATGGAATTTATTTTCTCTTGGATTGGTCAGCCGAGGAATGTGGAACACCACAGAGTTGTTTCTTGAAAGAAAAATTCTAGCGAGACTTCAATCTCTTCCAGAACAGAAAACAGGCTGTCAAAACTAAGCATTATTTATTCCGCGTTTTTCCTTATCTTTGTAGAGATGTTTCATATCGTGTAGATAATCTAGAGCTTCCTCTGAAAGATGTTACTGAGATGCGTTCGTCATTAGCTATCATAAGTTCACTGTCGAAAAATTCGTGCGTATCTTGTAGTTCCCTATACATCTTCGTCAGAGAGAGGATCGGTGTATTGTTCACGCGCTGAACACACTTACCACTCAGCCTTCGTACAACATGCAATTTCCGTGGAACATTAATTTTACTGTTTCCCTCTAACCAAATCATTAAACACATCGTAAATCTTTCTAGTACTACATTTTCTGTTCCCCTTTCTATTATTTATACATGATTTTAGTTGATAAGAAGCCGAGCAAAGTCTGCCTTTTATCGGAGTGATAAGTTATTTTTAAAGGCATAAATGTGTTTGTAAATGGTCACCCATGCATTCTCAAACACTTGTAAACTGAAACCTCAAACAGGACTAAACTTAGTTCAAACTAAGTAACCAACATCGTCCCTACAAGAAGAGAAAACATTTGCCGAAGATGGCTGTCTTCTGGGGTGGCAGACGAACGTTTTAGAGGTCCTTGCTGCCTCCATCATCAGGGCGATAAGAAAACATTTACCGTTCTCCGGCTGGCAACTTTTGTCGGACGCTCATTGCAAGAAAGAAAGTGTACTACTTTCTACTGTTTTTCCTTCTAAAGTGAGGCATTTGAAATCCAAAGAAACTGGCAGGCACAGGGAACAACTTACGGCTGTTAACGGTTCAACGAAATACGTGTTGACGGGAAAAAAGGCTACTGCAGCGAACCAGAAGGAGCGGAAGACAAGATCACTACTGACTATGAAGGCGTTTTGTAAGCGTCGTTAAGTCCTCCCAATATTCAATCAAAGCTGCAGCCACGGCACAGCCCAAGACAGCTCTTGTAAAGCAAAGTAAATCCGAGGAACATAGTCGTTGAGGAGCCCATAGATGCTCGGGCAAGACGATGAATTCCCCCAAGTCACCGACAGCCCCCTATCCTGAGCCAAATTAATCCAGTCTACGAGTTCTTTCCGTAACATCAATTCTAATATCAGTCTCCCATCTACGTCTAGGTCTACCAAGTCTCTCCTTCCCTTCAGACTTTCCGTAAGATTTCTGTATAAATATATCTAAGCTGATATACCATGTGATGGACTGACAACATTCGAAGGAATCACTTTCAAGTGTCGAAACAAATTTCTTTAGACCAGAAATAAAGCTAATACACCTCAAAGATGGCATGGACAATAGAGTTATAGAAATTGCCCGAGTTATCAGGTCGGACCTACTTTATCGAAAGTATTCGCTGCTCAAACGAACCTACGGTCGGCTACAGGCTCAACTCCTGAGGCACTGTCTGAAGTAAATCGATAATTAAACTGCAAGGACAGATCGACCTACGCGGTAGCATAACTGTCAGCGCTCTGTGATGAAATAAATTCCTTTTTTTTTAATAATTATTTCGCGCCAGTGATTCAGACATGGGCTACCTTGAATTTATCATTTTCCTTCAGTCTACTGTCTTGTGTATTTTAGTGTTTACGACTTTAAGCATCAGACAAAGAAAAACTATTCAGTAGCAAAGCATTCCTCAAATTTAATCTCGACGAAAGAATTTTAGAAATTTTAAGCTTTGCGTTTCGTTTTAACAACTTAACAACGAAAAGAAACATGCGATCTCAAACGCTGGCCCCAATAGCATAATACATATCTTTACGAAGGCCCAAGAAACCATCAGTGGGCGGATGACATGGTCAGACATCAACTTTGGCAACACTGTACTTTACCTGAGCAGAAGGTCGCTCGGCTTTGGGTCCAACTACCCACCCCACACTGCAGTCCTACCAACAGCTTCGAATAGTCCCACAGAATTCGAACAGCCAACGTTTCAGTGCCAGGACGAGACGCACGTCTTCCAAGGTCATAACAACGACTGCCATTAAGCTCCTTCCAGCTGTCTGCTCAGGAAATTCTTCACGAGCGGCCTGTCGCTTGTAGATTATGCCCGTCTCTTGATGTGCAAATTTGTTACATTAATGCGCAACCTACTTTATGGCGCAGAACCCCTGGAAATGCGAACAGCATTCTACGCTATTAAATTACCCGCCTTTTATGGAACCCAAAGATTTATTACCGTAGCCACATGAGCTCGCTATAGCTCCCTATCCTCAATCACATGAATCCAATCGACACCCTCCAAAACCATTTCCCGAAAATTCATTTTAATATTATCCTCTCTTCTATACCTAGGTGTTCTGAGTGGTTTCTCCCCTTCAGATATTCCAACCAACATTTTGTAAGCATTTCTCATCTCCCCGTGTGCACTATACGCCCCTCATCTGACCCTCCTAGATCTGTTTATCTTGATAGAGTTTGATAGGTACAAAGAATGGAGTTCCTCATAAAATTTTCTCTCGTCACGTCACACTTTTAGATTCCTATTAATGCACGAAACATATCTTAAGCTTCGTTAAAGGGTCAGTGCTCGAAGTCTCAACACCCGTTTGCAAACCCAAAATGGACAATCGTAACTAAACCCATCCAAAAAATATTCATTTCCTGTACTTAACACATCGAAGACTAAAACCTGTCTGTAACAAAATACCGAGACCCAACCATGCTTCAGTTACAAACAGGCTCCTTCAGCTTAACGCTGCTGCTTCTGTATAAAAACACTGCACAGTACATGCAATGTCAGAAACACGTGCTACTCACGTGTGCTGAACTTCATTCTTATTAAACCAAACACATTTCAGATTTCTTTTCCCTGCTGTTCATTAAGCGTCCTAAGCTAAAGTGCTTTGGCGTGCTAACAAAATTTTTGATCGGAAACAAACAAGACATTCCAGATAAGATAGTGTAGTTGCGTCATATTGTGATTTATTAAATTAAAATTAAATTATTTGGTTATTCCGTCAAATCACAATGTATTTAAAATAAGATAATTAAAATAATTAAAATATCATTCTGTGTTCCATATCGAATAATCCAATTGTAAATCGATTATTCGATATGGAACACAGAATTATATTTTAATTATCTTATTGTAAATACATTGTGATTTGACGGAATAACCAAATAATTTAATTTTAAGACATTCCAGTTAACAATTTCCATTTTCGTATTAGGCAGTTTCGTGATTTTACTTCAATGCTTAAGTAAACGAGGAGAAGTTTACAAACCGACCCCCACTTCCACTGCATAACCTCTGTGCGAAATCAAAAAAAACCATAACCACAAAAACGTCCACGACGAAGCCGCTGTGTCCATCCTCCGAGGGATTAACCTGGCACCTACGTCACTGTCATCGCGAAATGCTACGAGGTGTGAACACACTTGTAATATTCCATTCATAATAATTCCATTACTTGATTTTGTTTAGTCCTACTTCCAGAAGACATATTAGCAGATCCACGGATAAGATCTGCAGGATTATTTTGTCAGTTTATAAACTTGTATAGTAACTGATAATCTTAATTTTCCTGTACGCTAAGTGACCTATTATTTATACACGACTCTCAACTGTAAGCAACACGCACGGAAGGGTTGAATTTAAAATTTAACGACATTAAGAATGGCATCAGATAGAGGCAGGCGGCGATGAACGTTGGGGTAGAATATTGATTTGCGGTTGCGTGTCACTGAAGTCGAACTGCTCTGCCCCCCTCCCGCCCCCCAATCACCATCATGGCCATTCTGGACAACAAAAACGCATCCTAATATCAAACAATTCATCCAGGCCAAGCATGTAGCACGCATGGGAGAGATGATAAAATTAAAGGAGACTACCTGAGCTACTCTGACCTTGATGAACAAGATGTGGACTGGATTTATCGGCTCAGGGTATAAAGTCCATTGGCAGGGTCCTGAGAACTTCGGACTGCACAAAGTCAGGACAAGCTGACTATATCTGAGCTTCACAAGGACTCTGATCCACGGTTAGTTGTGTGTTTAGAGGAAGTCTGACTGTCCAAAATATAACTACGCATCAGAAAACTTCAAGTTCCGTTTTCAGAGTACGGTCTAAATTGTTGAAAATATTCTGTAACCGGTCGACATGTAAAAATAAACTGTGTGACAGACAACTGGCCTTCGCTACAACCGACGCTCAGCGTCCTTCTGAAGACAGCGAACGAGTGGAGCGTCTTCATAGCCCAGAGCTTAAGCACGGATACAAGTCTGCATTTACATCAAAAACAGCTTGACCTTTGAACTCTTAAGAGTGGCACCAGTGACGTCAGATTTCTGTGCAATCTATCTGCGCGTTGGCAGGTTGTGAGGGTGCCATATGGCGTCGTCTTGAAGAATTCCCCCACCAGGACACTTCCGGAAACAGAAGGGCACTGACGTCTATGCGAAAGTTGCTGAATTTGTCGGCCGATTCTAACATTCTCAGGAACAATCAGTGGTCGGATAGCCCTGATGATGGAGGCAGCAAACATATCTGAAAGGTCAGTAAACATCCACCAGACTACAAGGCGCCAACAGTCTTTCTTGCGCTATATGAGTTGGGAACTGTACTGTGTTCGTCACCAGGAGGCCAATAGTTGCGACATATTCAAAACATTTTCATCTAGAGGTGAGGGCAGCCGAAAGTGCCGAGAGGATCCGACATCATGACGGCGACAGTCTGTGGTCTGCAGACTTTGGCATCCAGTTAGTGTCAATTAGGGAACGAGCCGGTGGTCAAAGGCGGGATGCTTGCTTGTGATGCCGGCAAGTTCACTAATGGTTTCCCGATAAGATGGCGCAACTCTCAGTGGTTCAGGATGCATGCAAGCCATTACCGTCCACACAAAACAGCGGCTAGGTCTGCGAATCTACCCCAGCCACTTCCTCGATACAGCCTATAAAAACGTTTTAACTGCTGATATCCATTACTAATTATCCACCAAACCAATAAACAATAATTTAAATTTTACGTCGCTACTAAGTTAGACTCGCTCCTTCATATGGGTACCACAGCCTAGCCTAAATTCATTCCATCAATTATACAAACGGAAATTGATCCAAGTCTGGATCTAACTCAACCAGGGGACTCAACAGATAATCTATTCTATTATCTCTCTCTCCCCCCCCCCATTACCTGATACCGAAATCATAATTCAGCTTTCATAATTGCGAAGATTGGCGAAGTCCGAAAGAACAATTTCACACAATAAGCCAGCCCGTGTTACAAACGTTCAGTCCTCTTCAGTTCAAATTATATTATTTTGACACTATAACCAATGTTATTAGCTTCGATGTCGGGTCGACTTATTACTAAATTCACGTAAAACACCGCTTAAAAATGTTCACTTCATTTCCCCGATTCAGTTCAGTTGTAAACCCTAGATATTTCCTCCCGTGCGAGATTTCAAAAGAAAAAAAGAGGTCAGTGGAGCACAATTCCCGCAACCGCCAAGATAACCTGCTGAGCAGCTATTTGTGCTTCACGTCCTTTATTGGTTGAACGTGACAGTTCCTTACTTCTTTTTCTCTAACCTCATCGATCCCCATCTAATGTCAACACATCACAGTGCTCCAGTTTAAATTCAACGTTTCGCTTTCAATTTGCTCTCTTTCGTAACCTCTCCCAACTTCACTCCATGCGTTTCCAGTTCGACCTCAACGCCCCATGAGAGCCATCTTTTAGCTCTATCATCTCCTCCTCCTCCTGAAGAAGGCAGTATTCAATATGACGAAGGTCTTGGAGTTTTCAGAATTTGCATACATGTAGACTGGTACAAAGTGCAGAGCATTTGAAAGCTGTCGTATACAATTACTTTCCTTTGCTTCAAATTCAACAGCCAATACATTACAATTCTTACAGTCAGGACTCCCAATTTGTGTCTGGTGTTTTTTATAAGCGGAGTGACCCCAGAAAATTGATGATTGAACTGTTACAGACAGAGAATCAACGTTAATTTCCCAGTGACGGAACAAAGATGCAGCCACAAATTTGTGGGTGCGATGTTTCAAAATATTACAGAGATGAAAGTCCCAAAAACTTAAAACATTAAACAATATGGGAAAAACGACAAACAACGAGAAATGGTTCACCCACTGACCGCTCGCAAAGTTAACAGACATGAACGAGAATAGAAATCACATAAATAATAACCGAATATCTCAACATGAAAAGTCTGTGGAAACTACAAAGAAAATCTTCGCGACTGGCAGAAAATTAGAAAAGAAATTTGTTTTAATCTTTCAAAGACGCCGGATGAAAGAACAATTCTTTTAGGATAAAAACAGTGAAACGGGTTCATACCTAGACATTCAAAAATAAATCCTCCAATAGGTAAGACCGAGCAAACTCAGACGCAAAAGTTTTATACTCGTTCATGCATTTTGGGCGATATAAGAACCCCGGTCTAAGAACTGATTAATTCAGTGTATCTAATAATGCTTAAGTCACTGTCTTTCACAAAACACTTTTACTCAAAATGTGGAACAACTGCTAAAACAGTCTTAGGGCAGTTTACCACAGTTAATGTTCACAACTGGAGATCCCCCCCGGGGGGGGGGGCCCTTCTTCGGAACGTTTCAGTGAACCTGGAGTCGCAGAACCACAAGCCCGACACACAACTGCGCCGTTAAACAACTGCACGTGACAGGATTCTCTTACAGGCGGGCTTTCGAACAAAAACACCGGAAGGACCTCGAAACACCCGTACACACCGGCAGCTGAATTGTACGAAACTGGGTAGGGACTGACTGGGCAACGTCGCTCAAATAATACGAAGTAAACAGGACCAAAGGTGAATCGGATAACAAACTCAAAGTTACTAACGAACGTCTTATCTTTTATCACAGCCGTTGCTTGAATCCACTGTCCATACTCAAACAAGGACCAAGTTCATGTCATGGAGACGTATGGGAGAGTGGAGGTAGTGGTGAGCTTTACGCTCCGGCCAATTTACCCCAATCGCAGGAGGCTGGATGGGCTCCAGGACAGGTTTAGTCGCTGTGACGTAGAAAATAATCTTACTCTGCCTGAAATCGAAGCTTGGTCGTCCACCCCGAAGCCTTGTGCCTACTGGCTAGCAACTTACAACGCGCCCAAACAGAATTCCTTGCGAATGACTCGTATAAAACTGTCACTTTGCCTAATTAAGCACTGCACTTCGATGGCGGATGGCCAATGGAGACATAGCTCCGCATTAAATTCGGCACTACGTGGGAGGTGAGTTGCTAGCTTCATGCTCCGGCCACATTACCACCGGGGTGACGACCTTGTCTAGGATTAAAATGACCCGTTGTCATATGGACCAATAAAATGACAGAACTCTAAACTCTACAGGAAATCACCTGAAGACGAGAGTACGACAAACCCCCGAAACGCTTCTTCAAATATACCTCAGACGATGGGCAATGCCCAACGCGGTTCACACAAGCAAAATAAATCAACCACTGTCACAAGCCTGGACAGAATCATTCATTACACAAGTGTGTCAATCAATATCATATCACCCTCTTCCCTTAGAAACACCAAAGTTTCTTCATTCTTAAGGTTTTCTTTACGATAATACAAGAATTATGCCGAAATATTACGAACTAAACTCGAGTGCCAACCCCCTCAGGTTGAAATCTTAAAGCAATTGGTGTAAAACGTCCGTTCATATTCGGGGGGGGAGTCAACTCTCGCCAACAGATTTACACAAAATACCCACGCTTGTGCCACGTGAATAAATAAAACGTTCACGCCGCTCCAAACCGATGTTCCATCTGAATCACAGTGAGTTATTACTTCCAAAGATCCAACGTTGTGAGCCGTCAACGAATAAAATCTAGTAATCCTGAATACGAACTCGTAAACAGACCTCAGCACAAAATCGAGGGTGTGAGGCTCATTTCATATGTACGCCATACGATTAACTAATGACATACACTTTACGTGTGAATAATATTAAATACCCTGGCTTGTACCAAATGTCACACTAGACAGATAAGAGGCCTACATATAATTGAACTGGAAACCACTAACCCTAAACATGACGTAATCCAGCTGTGTATAAAGGCCAGAGTTTACGAAACAATTTCTTCAATTTCAATACAAGTTGTGGTTAATTTCCAGCGACAAACATGCAAATTAGTATATTTACTTCCCAAGAAATGAAAAGATCTACAAAAATGCTAAACCACAGCGGCCATACAAAGCTTTAAAATGTACTCTATACATTCCAGATTACACACAAAATGAAAAACGTAGGAACACGCTTTTCTTGTCACAAACAAAGTAACCTACTAGACCTGAGGTTATCACAGCGGTAAGGATGTTGCTGCCGGTCTTTCGGACTGCGGACTCGCAGGTAAATCGGTTGAAACGCCTTATGGGCTTGTAGGCAGATATAATAACTATGGATAGGACTCTACCTACACGTAGGATCTGAGGTTTTCACGGCGCTGTCTCAAGATGGCTGTCTTCTGGGTTGTTGTGCCGTGTAGTCTGGTCGATGTTAGCCGATGTTACCGACGTTTCTGAGGTCCTTGCTGCCTCCATCAACAGCAAACACCTCTATAAACGAAGATTCCTGTCTTCTGGGTTGTTGCGCTGTGTAGCCTGGTCGATGTTAGCCAACGTTTCAGAGGTGATACTGCCTCCGTCATCAGCGCAACAACCCAGAAGACAGGAATCTTCATACTCACCGCTGTGAAAACCTCAAATCTTACACCTCTATAAACGTCGGTAAATTTCTACCAGACTGCACGGCGCAACAACCCAGAAGACAGCCATCTTCAATCTAACTACAAGTTCACAAGACATTAAAACCCAGAAAACCAACATCGGCAAATGTACCCGTGTTCCATCCTGCCCATATGATCACAAGAAGAAAAACTCACCGGACAGACGGATATCTCGGTAAGGGAAACAGTTTGAAGATCTCTCCTAGACTCTGCACTTTAACTGAACTCAAGTCCGCTGATCACTAGCAGACTGTATGAAAGATTTGAACTGGCTTCAACGCGTCCAAGAAGTGCTTCGTGCTATGATTCAACCCCCACTGAACTGGCTTCACTCTGTGACCATACCACAAGCCCCCCTCCCTCTCTCTCTCTCTCACATACACACTTCTTCCCCCACGGACCGAGTAAATGCCTGGAAAAAGACCCATACCCCAACACAAGCAGAGACGCTGATGCCAAAGACTACCCTCTACCGAGAAGAATGAAGCTCTTTAAACGCTTTGGCAGGTAATAAAGTTCGCGTCTGGCGTTATATTTACCTCTGTTCTGTGGAAAATCGCCTTCAGAATCTCTTTTTCTGAAACGTTGCCGGTATCAGACTCAGCCTTCAGAACAATTGGTAATTTATTCAATCCAAAATGACAGATGTTAGACCAGGACATAAGCCAAACACTGCGAGCGTAGGGTGGGTCAGGGAAAACGGGAACAGCTCACACTTCCCCCCCCTTCCCGTCAACCCCTCACACGCACTCACCCCTCACACGGCAATTCCAAGAACTACAAAGCCTTTTATCCACAACCGAACAAATGTTGCCAACTTTCCGGAAGCGTTACGAGCACTCTGAGAACACAGTCACTAAACGATCTAAACAAAAAGCCATAAACATTCACACATGTGTGCATCTTTATTCAGATTGTTATTAATTCGCTGGCTAAAAAAAAAACTCGTCTACTCAGCCAATTTTAATATTATCCTCCCAACGCAAGAAACTCGTATTGTTCATGCTCTCGGATTAGTGCGGGCCTAATGAACGCACTACTGAGGCGTGTACAAATACTGTTGGCGTTCAAACACGCTGAGCTAACTCGAAATTCTGATATATCACCGTACACAGGCCCATAATCACACAACTGAACGCCCATAAAATCCATGACGGCTCAATGGTCCTCAGGTGCGCCAACCAGCCCACAATATGACACTGGAACGCATACCTAAAGGATTGTCTTTCTGGAAACGCGATGTATTTGCGAAATTAGCGACCACCGCCGTGTCCTTATGACCTCTGACGTAAAAATCATCAATCACTTAGTTACTTATTCTATGGGCGTCATTTCTCATGCGTGAGACCCTTCGGTGAAAAATATATATTATAATACTTACCAGAGACTTACCAGAGGAAACAAGCTGTGTATTGAGAAACCAAAAACCACGTACACCGTGAAAGAATAATAATCGAATAAAGGTGTGGCACTGTTAATACCAATCAATGCCGACTCTACCCACCTCAGATCCTCGCAACCTGCTTTCAATAAAATTCAGCTTAATGTTGCCCTCCAACCTCCTCGATTTCCAAGCGGATTCCCTACCAAAAATCTGTATGTATTTATTAGACTCTCCACCCTCATCTTTTGCCCAATAGCCTTCCAATCTTCACTGACTGCCGGTATCAAATTACTATTAAGTTATATAATTACTTGTTCATTTAATTCGTATTACACAGACCAAACACTTTTCTGGTCACTTTCTGTTCAGACGCTTGCAATTTACGTTCTACTAAGAGTTCGGCATAAACAGGATTTCTGGCTTTAAATCGGTCAAAAATGCATACGAATACCTGAAGACGACACTGCAGATGTGGGAATGTGAATTAGCCCTACGCATATGCACATCGATTATTTAATATAATAATTCTGCGAAGGTTACACACCACAAACAGGTAACTCCGCTTACCACAGAATAAGAATCCTTCAAGCAAGACGATGGATCCATCTTGCGTCTTCACGCGCGTGTTAGAAGTCGGGAGCAAATACAGTGTGACAGAAAGCGGAACACGCTGTATAATTTCCTTGTTAATAAAAGGTTCTCCAGCTGTGGCCATGCTTTCACAAACAAATCGACGAAAAAATGTATTATCTACGCCAGACACCAGACGGCACAGACTGAGTTACATAAAAAAAAAGCTTATAGCCTATATTAGTCGTGAGAAGTTGATACCGTTAGAGAAAGCAGCATAAAGATGCAAATAACACAAATACTATCTAATTACACAGGACTACTAAATACATTTTAATTAAGCAACGAATACTCAGAATACCCTCTTGTACCAACGTTTCAGAGGTCCTAGCTGCCTCCATCAGAAGGACGATAAGTTATCGCCCTCCGAAACGTCAGTAAACTTCTACCAGGCTAACATGGCGCTACATTCCAGAAGACAGCCATCTTCGGAAGCAGCCGCCGTGAAACCTTCAAATCCCATCCACTTTCTACCTATTCTAGCCATGTCTTAGTGTGCATAATCAATGTTACAATTCTACGTACGTTTATTTCATGAAAAGACAAGAGACAGAAAACCAAAACCACAGGACAGTCTGGAAGGACAATTATTTTAAATAGGGAATTTCATTAGACAAAAGAGGACTGCATTGTTAATGGTCAACCAGGGAAAATCATTTTCCTGTGGCCTACCTTCCTTCGACCTTTATCGGCGTGTCAGTCGGCATTGTTTGCAAGAAGTGCCGTGCGGCCGGAGGGGGGATGGAAGTCGTTAGTCCCTGACCCTGCCTCTGAGCCCTTAGCGAAGCCCACGGCTGGACCTTCATAATTTTGTACCAGGACGCTGGCGAACCTGAAACGATGCCATCACGTACGTATTCCAGTCAGCCTTTCCCGATCTGGGAATTGGGAGTCTCTGCAAGCTTTTGTTTGCTGATGGATGAATAATATATGCAGTGAGAGACAAACTTTGTCCCAATGCGATCAACGCCAAGATAACCATCTCTAACCTCTTCATGTCCTGTAAAGGCGTCTCAATAAGACATTCTTAATTCTACTGATTCGTATCTTACAGGTTGCATAATTACCAATTTAGGTATACAGATGGTAGCTCCTCACACTGAAAT
This sequence comes from Zootermopsis nevadensis, assembly GCF_000696155.1. Next base: position 107,903 of record NW_019059840.1, on the reverse strand, counting down.
GTGACATTTGTGGCATCATCACAGTTACGATTGTATAAGTAACGTTCATGCACACATTTGAGAAATGAACAAACTTCTTTCGTTAGAAGGCAGTTTTATTAGATTTTACTATATACTATAAACAAGCCTACAGCACACGTTCATTTCATCAGATGACAAACAACTATAATTATAATTCTTACAATCACAGCACAAAAAAATATTAAAGGATCTATCTACTATCTTCTGTGCTTAACCAGTGAACTGTATATTTTTCACAACTCAAGTTTTTTTTAAAAAATGCGTAGAAAATACGTATTCTACAAAAAAAAAAGGGGAATGCAAAAATAATCTGTCAAAAAAGTAGTGAATGAACAAACACATAAAAAACATGAAAAAAATAAGTAACTCAACTTAAAAGTTCCAATTAACGTATTAACCATACGAGGTGCGATCGGAAAGTTTCCAGACTGCGCGTATAAAAACCCGTACACTTATCTCAGGTATTAAATTCATCCATCACCCTTGAAGTAGTTCCCCTGGGAGTGACCACAACGATCCCAGCGCCGCTGCCAAGCCTTGAAGCATCCCTGGAAATCTTTCTTTGTCAGCCTGTCAAGCACCATCTGCGATTCTGCCTGAATCTCTTCTATCGTCTCAAATCTCCTTCCCTTTAGCTGAATTTTCATCTTTGGGAAGAGGAAGAAGTCACACGGAGCTAAATGCGGCGATCCGGCAAGATCTTTGAGCTCCTGATTTGTTCATGAAAATCCGCCATTCCGAAATCGCAGGAGGGTCGGTGTAATGCACTACCAAAACGCCCGTAACTAAGAAACAAATGCTAATTCGATGATGCCAGCTGGCACAATGATTCACTATGAATGTAGGCCGCACCCCCTAAAGGCAGAAGCTCGTACTACATCCGGTTCGCCCGCTATTGACACAGTCTGTAAACTTTCCGATCGCACCTCGTACTTCATGCGTTCCCCATTTCAAACGCATTAAACGTATTGCACTAAGTCACACAAATATAAAATAAATAACCCACCTGATCACTTAAAGACAAAAGCTCTTCTACGTAATATTTAAGAATTGTGTCCTTCCGTACCTCAAAGAAAACAACGCTATTAGCCTCATCGTCCTAGTTATGGAGGGAGCAAGGACCACCGAAAAGCTGGCAAACTTCTTATAGAGCAGTGGTATTCAACCTGGGGTACGCGTACCCCCAGGGGTACGCGAAGCTATCTTAGGGAGTACGTGAAATTTAAAAAATATATATATATTATTTTATGATAAACACTGAATAATCAGTAATGTAATTTATTTAATTTATTTTAGATGTAGATTGTATACTATGTATAACTTGAATTAAACACCAACAACTTTGGGGGTACAAAGTTTAAGAGAAATTATATCTGGGGGTACACGAACAAAAAAGGTTCTAGAGTACACGGTGCTACAGCACACAAGACGAAAACAAATTTGTTTTAGTTCTACTGAAAAAAAAACCCTGAAACTTTAAAACCATTTCAGAATCCTTTATAGTGGGCGCCATTTGGAATGTCATGCTAAGAGCTTTTATATACGAGTAAGCTAAAAATCACGGGTTATCGGCTGCTTCAATCTGTTCGGAAGCCGACATTCGGCACAAGTGTCGTTGCATTCATAACGTCGCCTAACCAATCCCTGCGTTTGCCATTACTTACCCGCCCGCACCTTTAAAATGACACTTATCCAATCACCGTTCATTAACTGGCGTCTCTGTACGTTGCTTTCATAATTTCCTTTCAATTACGGCTCTGAACGCGTGCTAATGGCATGGCGGAAGAACACTTGCACGACAGGTGACAATTTTTCGTTTATCTGCACCGGTTATGAGACCCAAGGTATTTAATCTGAAAAATAGGTCCAAAAATTGTCTTCGGGTTTTAGCGACTGGAGTTCCACGTCTAATTTCGGCTTTCTGGCGTAAAGCCGCGTGGAATGTTGACGCCGCTTAAAGATCAGTTCCTGGGGTAACGTAAGGTTATGCGAACAATTCACACTCCCCCTTCATCAGTGCGATGAGCAGGCAAGGACCTCTGAAACGTCGGTAAACTTCTACACGGCGCCAACAACCCAGAAGACAGACATCACCGCCGAGAAAACCTCAAATCTTACATAAGAAAACTCCTGGAACGTCGTATAACACAAAATCCTTCTCATACTTAACATGTCCTCTACCATCCACAATTAATGGATTGCGATGGTTCTTACCTACTCCGTTACACTGAGGCCCTCTACTTATGTAACCTCCCCAGTGACCTCGTCCCCCTCTTACCGCCTCGCATCCACCTACAATTGGGAACAGAGTGGAACAGCTGGACGGTCTCAGCTGACGTCAGATTTTGCGTGACTGTCAGTTCCGGTCTGCCCCGGAAAAGCCTTGCCCCACATCAACGGTGCTCATTGCATATTTCCAAGCTGAAGGGAGCGGAGATTATTTCTGACGAAATGACTTAACAATCTAGTAACGGTTAGTAACTCACGGCAACTAACCAAATACCCCACTGTCAGCAAAAATTGAACGTATAAAACGAAGCAAAGTCCTGCCGTCCACACGATACCGGTAAACAAGTAGACATAATACATATTCGCCCTGAATATGGCAACTGCAATGCTTGCCGAAACGTCGGATAATTTCCAAAAATTCGACGCGGTTCAACCCCAAAATCCAAAGCTGCACAATGAGCTACAGCCGCGAAAAACTACGAAAAATTGACAGAAACGTAAAATTTTTAAAAATGGAAACGAAGTTCGTACTGCTATGAATTTTTCTTCGACATTCCAAAATAAACTTTCATCACCCGATCGGGCTACTGTATTTTTAAGCAACGTCGATGACAGACAAGACAAGTAAGTTATCGATTTCTGCAGTTGCAGAGAAACTTCGAATGAGCTACGGCTGGAAACAAGATCACAATGGTACGGTGCTGCCATCTATCCGGCATTCATAAATCAGTACCAAGTGCAGCAATGGATGACAAAATGAGTTTCCAATACATTGTTCAATGTTGTATAGATATTTAGAGAATGCCGGTTGAACAATGGTCTAATAACATTTCTGAATTCCACCTTCGAAAATTGTTCTACATGCCATTTCCGACTAAATTCCGAACATATTCGACGAAGCACCAAGGTCCGAAGTTAACATTAGTGGAAGGAGATCTACAGATCCACTCCAGTAGGACAAAGACAGAAATTACCCCCCCCCCTGGTACTTTGTTTAATATCGAAAAACAGTGAAAAGTTGTAGATTCTGAAACAGACTTGTACAGGCGGTACTCGCCAACCAAGAAATGTAGCCAACTGAGACTGAACGCCTACCTGGGGGGGAGGGACGCGGAAGGAAGTTGAGTCTCGTGTACAGTCTGATCACTGATGTAAAAAAACATCCGGTGGGCTGCCTGCACCCACATCATCACCGGTGTGGTATTATAGAACTCAAAGAGGCACAAACCTGGGAGAAGGTGGCGATGTTCTGGGTTGTGACGCCGTGTAACCTCGTGTGTACACAACCAACGTTACGGAGAAATGCCGTCTCCATACAACTATTTATTTTTTTTTACATCAGATAACCACTCGTCATAAAAAATACACGACAAAATAAAAATGATTTGCGAGCCGCAGAAAACACATCAGCGAGCCACGGGCTGTGACAGCATACGACTGCTTAGAATTTAATAATACCCCAATCGTTCATTCCTTCAGACCCTTACTGTAACTAGCCCTCAGGTAACAAACAACCTCGAGAATCAACACAGCTGTCACCAAAGACGCTCGACTAGGCAAAGTCCGTTCACCTCGCAATCCATTTCCACCTCGGTTTTCCAACATTCTTCACCATCCAACTAAATCACATTCCGGATGTAACCTTTCAAAACAAAAGAATAACAAGATATGCAGAAAGGAGAGAGAGAGAGAGAGAATATATACAAATCAAGATTGTCGTGTTATATCACTTTTACCACAGTGGGAAAGCAAATGGAATACGAGGAAGATGACATATCTACGGTTAATTTTCCGTGTTCCATCTTGCTGTAATGCCTCAAGCTCTGTCTCGTGAGGCGTTGTCATGAGACCGCTCTTTGTGGCGAACAGCTGCCAGCCAGTGTTTCGGTTGGCCGGACTGCTGCCGTCACACGCTGACCAACTGGCACAGTGAAGCTGCTCCTGCCTTCTGCGTCATACCAAGTACGTCCAGCTGTAGACAAAGGCCACGTGCCGCCCCATGCACAGCTGAAGAATACACCCCGAGCGAGTTACTTTGTTCGGAAACAGAATTCATTACATTTCTCCTTCTTCCATCTTAGATACATTTACAATGAAGGCAGGTGCGAAAATTACACGCAAGATGGCAGTGAGGTAGTTCTTACGGAACACAACGCTTGCCTGCATAACAGATTCGAAAGTTACTTAAGTTTAAAAATTTTAAACATCCGAACTTGAATGAGACGCGCATACAAAATTTTAATCGAAACTCTTGTGAAACTTCCCGAGTTTCATAAATGTCTTGAGTACATGAGCGATTAACTGGCTTGTGAAGAACTCTCCGCTCCATGGAGTCGGTAGTAATATTAATAGGAATAATAATTTAATGCTACCTGAAAGCGATAATATATCACCTCTGACATAGAAAACTGTCGTAACTTATACGCGCCGCGCTGATAATATTCATGGCCCAACTCTTGCCTCTTTAACCCTTTGAAGCCGAAGATCGTCTGAATATTATTTATGAATTCAGTCTGTACCGCGAAGAAAACACTACACCTCACCATTACGAAAATCAGCTGGTTAACCCTTTGAAGCCGAAGCTCGTCTTCATAATATTTACGAATCCAGACCGTACCGCGAAGAAAACACTTCACTTAACCATTAGAAGTCGAATCAGGCGGTACCACATAAGATTTAACATCCCGGTCAAAGCCTTAATTTCAACCGATATCGATACAACGTACGAAATAAATTGGAAATTACAAAATCCGTTTGGAAGATAATAATTCAAATAACGATAATAAAAGATGTTCCTAATTCTGCAGTATCTCGTCTGCGTTTAATCTCATCTGTTCTGCCGTGTTCCCTTGCGTGGAAAACGAATGAATCACGTAAAGACCTTTCGTTTCTCGAAGAATAAGCTCCAACTTTCTATCAATCTAAATATTAAAGCTGTGACGTCCCTGGACGGGATTCTCCGTAATTAACCATCTTAGTAGGATCATATTCTGGCTTTATAAGTATATTCGTGGGAAAACCATCAATGACATCGTACAAGAAGCGGCCTTTTGATCAATTTATGGACTGTCGAACAGAAGCTGCTAACAGCGAGCATGTGATATAGTAGGCGATAGCAACACGCGACCACTAGCCCTTGAACTCCCAACTGATAACAATCTCATTCTACAGAACACTCGCCTGCCGGATTTCTCACGGGGCTTCCATTCAGCCAACTTCGAGGCTCTCGGTTCCACCCGACTTTATCGGAGCGCCAAACAGAGAGGGTTTTCTAAACTTTCAAGGGTTCCTTGCAGGGAACGGGGGAATTTATTAGACGAATTTGTAAAGTTGCCGCAGACGAGGTGAGGGGTGGAGGGGAGATATAGGAAACTGATCACAAAGAAGGACGGAATGACGTCACACAACTGAGTTGGCCGACTGTTAACAGAAAGCAGACGGAGGAACGTGAAATATCGATTGTCGAAGGGCCGACCAGAAATTAGGTTTTACGAGCATAAGTGGCGAAAAAGATACCAACCCACAAACCTGGCTTCTTAGTCTCGGGATTCTGCTAAATACCTAAAATTATTCACTTTTCAGAGTTAATTACAACCTAGAACAGACCACAGGGCCTAATATGTTAAAAAGAGGAGAAAGGAGACCTATCAAGAGAATTAAATAATCTTGTCTTGTACCCAATTACAACACGTGAAGAAAGTGACATCTCAACAATTCCGAGGCAAATGCATTCTTCTCACGACACAAAACCTTACATCACTCTCATTTCTTAACAAAAAGAATGAAACAAGTCCCTAAACCGGCGGAAATTACTGATGGCCACTGAGCGTAGCAGCAGATAACCTATTTCGAGCACAAAATCTTATTATTCAATAAGTTGCAACTGTTTAATTGAATTCTGAAAACTTTGAGAATTTGTTAAACTGATTAAACTGTGTCAGAACAAAATCCATTGGGAGGAGTGCGTAGGTAAATATTGGTGTAATTCACGATTGTCTCAAAACACGTGGAAAGGTTTTCCCAGCTCTCTATAATTAGCTGCAACGCGTAAAAATGACACAATGGAGAAATGACGAACAATGAATAACCATGTCACGAAGACGTACACGCCAAATATGACAATTCTGTATAATTCTAAGAAAATACGATAGCTGTAACACACGTGTGCATACCTTTAAAATATGCATACATGCGGGTAATATTGTAATCGAAACCCTGTCTGGCGGGCTACAGAAAACCATTTTTGTCTCCAAGAAAATAAACATCAACGCCGATTACGTACATAAAATAACAAAGGATTTTGCAAAAATCTTTAAACATTAAATGGAAACATTTACAACTCTCACGTTTTAGTAAAGGCTACATTTTTTTTCACAATGCGATCTGACCCCAGTTCATAAACGCATAAAAGTTGTATTATATAAAATATTTAATTAATATTACTATTCTATTATCACAATTATGATCGTTATTCTCCGGTTTCGCCCAAGTTCGCTTTTATATTTGTCTTCTTTACTTTAAAGTGTTTATTTAATGTAAATATCAATATTTAATTATCCCCTATATTTCGTGGTTACGTACAACACAAGACATACTGAAAGAATTTACCAAAACCTTACACAGAAATGGCCATACTTGTTCTTTCACATGGTTCCGAATGCTCTAACTTAATGAAACAGCACGTAAGAATAGACACGTAGAAATGCTTTTCCTCAGGACAATTTCAGGATATAGAACTATGAGTCATACAATTAATGAAGCTATCAGGCGAGAAATTTTAATAACAATTGGGCGTAATGAACAATAATCGAAATAAATCGCCACAATGTTTGCAAACAGCGCTCGAAGAAATAATTCAGAACAATATAAACCCAACCCGAACGTTAGAAGCTGATTGAAAGAGTTTTAAACCGTGTTCCCGAAAACGGCCAACGCCCTGAAGTCGACGTAAAATCTTTTCCAACATTTTCTAATCGAATATACTGTTTCCAACAATCACTAAATTCGTTTCAATAGATGTTCATCGCCGATAAATTTAATAAAACCCTTATAAATACGCAGACAGTTTTCTGTGGAGCCCTGACAAGAAGGCAAAGAACTAACTTACAAAGGTTAACTACAAGAAACTAATATTAACGAGCAGAGAATGTAATCGGATTAATCCAAAGATGATCCACGTGCAGTTCCCATCACTTGACAGAACAGCCACGCTGCATTATACAAACATACGTGCGTGAGTGCGTAGCAAATCTGTGATACACATCGACCGTCGTGTTCTCTCTGTTCAAAGTAATTTCCTGTACGAATCAACAACAGGATCAAATCAGGCGCAAACAATATACAGTACGACATTCGCTCATCTGTACATGTGCAATTCAAATATGAATCAACGCATTAAATACACAACCCACACTCAAGACAGAAAATGGTGCGACAACTGTACGCCTTAACCAGCATTAAGAAGCAACACACAAGACAGATACGAAGTTCAGGCACGTTTCACAGGAAAAATCACTTATTTCTTTATTCTTCGATAATTTAACTACACAGCTAAGAATTTAAAGCATCGAGGCTTAAGACGAGTAGTGATTAATTTGAAATGATGTGGAAGGAAACAATCCCGGCATTTACATGGCATAACTGAGGTAAACCACGACAGACCTCAAAAAGCATATCCGGTCTCCAGGCAGAGATTTTAATCCAGTATCTCCAGAATGTAAAGTCGGAGTGCTAACCACCTGACAGCGACGCTCGGCTGTTAGTCTTCTTGTATCCCTAACATACGGAAGAAGTTCTGGGAAAAAAAAAAATTATGACGCCCGTCTTCCTACGCAACTTTCAATCTAAATGTGGAAACTAGCAAGAATTATAAAATTAACATTCTACCTACATTCCATACAAGCGCAGATTTATACTACGTTAAAACTGCCTCGCGGCGTCGCCATGTTTGTCAACTGCTGACTCAAGAACAAACCGTTCACATGCCATTCCACGTGCGTACCTCAAATGATCCATTAATTAGTTCCGTCACACCGAAACTTAAATGTAGGACGTCAAGACTTCATGAGGCCGCTATAATGTACGAGGTGCGATCTGAAAGTTTCTAGACTGCGCCTATAAAAACCCGTACACTTATCTCAGGTATTAAATTCATCCATCACCCTCGAAGTAGTTCCCCTGGGAGTGAACACAACGATCCCAGCGCCGCTGCCAAGCCTGGAAGCATCCCTGGAAATCTTTCTTTGTCAGTCTGTCAAGTACCATCTGCGATTCTGCCTGAATCTCATCTATCGTCTCAAATCT
>NW_019059840.1:73613-84162 GCF_000696155.1 Zootermopsis nevadensis | reverse complement strand
CGTGGAGTTTATCGAATATTTCTCCCCGCGCGCGAGATGAAGACAGTTCTTTTCATTTCAATGCTGAAACAAAGCACAGCTACCTTGGGTCATCACTGAACGTCATGAATAAGAAACGGTCTAGAGATAAGTGCCTCCTGGGACGTTGTGGCGGGTAGTTTGGTAGAAATTTACTGACGTTTCAGATGCGCTTACAGCTTCCATCAAGAGCTAGTAAAAACATCCGAAACGTCGGTACTTCTACCAGACTACAGGGCGCAACATCCCATGAGAATCATGTTAATATTTTCTGCCGTGAAAATTTAAAATCTCACAAACAAAAACTTCTCGTTACCAGATGTATCTCTTTTTCTCTCAGACGGTTACGACATTAATACGAATCACTACCGTAAATTTGCGTTTGCCAAATCGCAAAATCAAATCCTAACTATGACTTTGGGTATGCACGTTCGAATACACAAAGGTTGGATGAAAGACAATGAATGGGAACAAGCACAAGGTATCAGTGGGCGATGCATGTATAATTTTTAAATGATTTCCTCCCGCGAGGGCAATTGTGATATTCCCATCACATGGGACACAGGAAAGCGATGGCAGCTTTCCGGTAAACTTACGACAAAATAAACACGGTGCCGATGTTGTGGGGGACGGATGTCAGATACACAAACACGCAGAATGTCTCGCCAGGCAGGTCTAAATAGTTCGGCCAACAGGGGTGTACAAAACAACTGTCCATTAAGTTATGGATCCCAAACTCATTACCTGGGATCGCGTTCCTTAAGCTTCGAGTACCTGAGTACAGCATTCTTGCAAGTGCCAGATCGAAAACAATCGGCGACAGTTCTTATAAAGTACGTCGGGGTTAGATATCTCGGCGCCTGAAAATACTGGCTTACGACATGGCATTCTGCATCAGCAGTTTTAGAACGCGAAGACCATGGCGCCACGGGCCCCACGAAACATGGTACAGCAGAATCAGCTATTATGACTGAAGTCCAGACAATGGAGCCGAAGTACTCATTTACTTATGGATTCAATCACAGACTTCAAAATTGCAATCTTGATTGACGGAGGCAGTACGACCTCTGAAACGTTGGTTAACATCGACCAGACTACACAGCGCAACAACCCAGAAGACAGAAATCTTCATCGCCCTGATGACGGAGGCAGTACGACCTCTGAAACGTTGGTTAACATCGACCAGACTACACAGCGCAACAACCCAGAAGACAGAAATCTTCATCGCCCTGATGACGGAGGCAGTACGACCTCTGAAACGTTGGTTAACATCGACCAGACTACACAGCGCAACAACCCAGAAGACAGAAATCTTCATCGCCCTGATGACGGAGGCAGTACGACCTCTGAAACGTTGGTTAACATCGACCAGACTACACAGCGCAACAACCCAGAAGACAGAAATCTTCATCGCCCTGATGACGGAGGCAGTACGACCTCTGAAACGTTGGTTAACATCGACCAGACTACACAGCGCAACAACCCAGAAGACAGAAATCTTCATCGCCCTGATGACGGAGGCAGTACGACCTCTGAAACGTTGGTTAACATCGACCAGACTACACAGCGCAACAACCCAGAAGACAGAAATCTTCATCGCCCTGATGACGGAGGCAGTACGACCTCTGAAACGTTGGTTAACATCGACCAGACTACACAGCGCAACAACCCAGAAGACAGAAATCTTCATCGCCCTGATGACGGAGGCAGTACGACCTCTGAAACGTTGGTTAACATCGACCAGACTACACAGCGCAACAACCCAGAAGACAGAAATCTTCATCGCCCTGATGACGGAGGCAGTACGACCTCTGAAACGTTGGTTAACATCGACCAGACTACACAGCGCAACAACCCAGAAGACAGAAATCTTCATCGCCCTGATGACGGAGGCAGTACGACCTCTGAAACGTTGGTTAACATCGACCAGACTACACAGCGCAACAACCCAGAAGACAGAAATCTTCATCGCCCTGATGACGGAGGCAGTACGACCTCTGAAACGTTGGTTAACATCGACCAGACTACACAGCGCAACAGAAATCTTCACACTCACGGCTGTGAAAACCTCAACATTTTCTTTGCTGTCGGCTGTACTAGTTTCTTTGCGCGTGTGTATGTGGGCGGCAGATCCCTACAGAGAATAAAGCCAGGTCGCTTCCAGCGCCGGTCAGAAATGCTCGGCTCAGGGCCGATTTGCAGAACCTGCCTGCCGCATCCAGACTCCAGTACAATACACTGACCGACTCGGCTAGGTGGAACAACCCAGATGAAGGCCGAGCGAGGTATACGTCACACTCACTCGTTCAGCGCGCTATTAATAAACTGCCAGATACACATATTTGAATTCCATCGTGGACTAGACCATTTGGGCAATGCAAAAACAATCTTCATTTGCTAATTTCCGATCAGCGGTTATTAAATTCGGACAGACGGGCATACAGAATTAACCCGCATAATAAATTCTGTAGGGGTAATCAACAAATGTGCCCTTTCCAAGAAATAAATATCAAAAACGTACAATGGCGAGGCAAATGTGGTGGAGGGAGAAAATTAGCATGTCTCAATCTTGCTAAGTTGATCAAACAGAATTTACCATTCTCGTCAAAAACGCCTGGCTGTATAATACCTCATCCATTTACATTTGCACAAATTCAGTGTTTCAGACTTTACAAATCTCGATAGTCTAATGTTCATTTTTTGCCAACATCAATAAACAGGAGCATCCTTAAAGTTTCATTTTTTAAAAGTTTCCACATTAAAATAATCTTGAGATGGACGGGGCATGTAGCGCGCATGGATGGGACACGAGGTGTGCACCGGGTGTTGGTTGGGAAACCTGAAGGGAAGAAACCTCTGGGGAGACCTAGACGTAGATGGGAGGATAATCTCAGGCGGGATCTATGGGAGATAGGAGTTGAAGGAGACTGGATTTTGTTGGCCCAGGACAGGGTCCGGTGGAGGGCTTTGGTTAATTCGGTGATGAACCTTCGGGTTCCGTAAGCCATCTGGTTGGTTGGGTCCACTATTTGGGAAACCTGAAGCCTTCGGTACCCGCATGCATACATACATTTAGTACACCCTAAATGGAAGATAAACTCGGAAGTTAGCCGTAGATGGGCGGTTAACGTTAAACTGTACAAACAGTGGAGTGTATGTCGAAAGAAACCGCTACGCACATAGTCACTTAATCAGTCAGAGGAAAAACTCACACAAAGTACGAAACTTTATTATTCGTGTGCCAAAGTAATTTGCCACTTAGAAAACTTCCAACTTGTGGCCACCTTGTTCGGGTTCGTTGAAGAAACTCTTAACACCAAGACAGTTCACGTGCTAAGAAACATTTCCTCTTTGTAACTCGGCGGACGGCCACACGGTGACAGTCTCACAACTGGCGGCTACCAAGTTGTCATGACAGCAGCTTGGTAACAAAGTGTGTCACTTGCTTGCAAGAGATAAAGCACTCACAATTTGACACAACAGAAGCTGTGCGCGATATTGCTCCAAGACAGAAATTCTAAATACTGATACTTGCTTGCCTCAACTATTCAGATAACGGTCCTGAAGCCACATCAGCTGCCTCAAGAAATCTACGGCATTTTATCCACTGACTTTGAAAGAAACACGATCAATGAATAAAGACCGGAGGAAAAAATATACGAAACGAAGGGACTCAAAGATAAAAAATAAATGTCTTTAAGGAAAATGATAAAACAAATTAAAGAAAGGAGGGGATAAAAGATACAAACGTAACAAGTACGAGGTTCAGGGTACGTCCTTAAAGAAGAGAGACCAACATGAAGCAAAGGAAACTTGAGTGACGGTCGGTCACGCCCCTGCTGCAACCAGCAGCTGTGACCGACCGAGCCACAGAACTGGCTACTGCAAATCCTGCAGGAAAGTGGAGCAGATTTCTCCTTCGTCTTCTTCCCCTCATCCAGCACCTTGAAATGGTCTCACTTCGATCCCGAGCGATATTTCTTCAGAAATAAATCTCCACCTTTCGACAATAGATAGAAATACACGCTTCTCTGAGCTGTAATAAATTGGAACGCCCGGAGAAAGCACTGTAGTTCTTTCGAGAACTATTAAAAGAAACACGCTCTAGTCTCAATTCGTATTCCAACTAACAGGCGCATAACCAAGAAAATATCATGGCCGTGAAATAGAGACGTGGAAATTAACATTCCGACTTCGAGAAGGCCTTACACGTGCATTTATTATTTTTATTTATTTAGTGTTCTGTCTGACGACAGGTCCATATGAACAGGATCCTTCCATCCTTTTCTCGGACTGGGACCTGTTCATATACGTTCTTGGCAGATGATCCAGAAGTGGTTTGCCATTGCCTTCTTCTGTGTGTGAATGGAGTAATTGTTGGGATGCCACGGAGGAAAACTCCGTGTTGCCTAGACCACGGCCTTGCCCAACACAAGTTATAAATTCGGGCACCGCCGGGAATCGAACCCGAGACCCCAGTATTACAAGGCCAGCGTTCTAACTGCCATACCACTGTGGCGATTTTACACGTGCATAAAGTAGGTTATTTAACTGTAATGAACAAGATTACTGTACATGGTAAATCCTCGAGAATGGAGCGTCTGGTGTACAGTGGAAAAACTTAAAACTGTTTTTGCAAACATCAACAAAATGATTTCATTTTGTACTATTAGTAGACGAATTCTTCACTCAGCGGAATATAAAACCATCAGATGAGAGTGCTTCTATCAACACAGTTAATATTTGCAACTTGTTACTTTGTACGTACCATAAAATCTTACTCGTGTCTGCCTTTATTGAAATCGCGAGGGAAAAACACATACTCGCTTACATGGCAGCGATTAGTCTGTACGATTCACAAAAGAAAAAAACATCTGCAAACGCTCTGGAATACAAACGTCAATGGTACAAAATGACATATTAAGAGGTGTCTCATGATCAGGTTCGATGGATATTTACGCCGTAAATTCCTTACACTTCTGACTTTGCACTTCAGTTGACCCAACCGGAACATTCTCGTATATATTCCATTCTATGTCCTTTCAATGTTTGTTCGTATAGAATCACAACAACAAAAGTACGAACGTAATCCAAATCCCCCAACCCCTGCACCTTCCTTGCATTTCGCCACAACGCAATGCAAACTGCAAAACGACGATTCAATTCGCGGTTAAAACAGAACTCTGACGTTGTGGTGTAAAACACACACGAAACAGGGGTGACGAGTGCCCAGGGTTGGGGCACCGCTTGCAACGGACTACACAGTACAGAACGTTACAAGCTCAAGACAAACACAGCCTTCTCGGCACACAATTATAACCACGCCTACTCCGATGAAACAGAAAAGATTCCTTCTTGACAGCTTTTGCCTTTGCCAGTATTCGAACCTCGGTATCCCAGCCCACTGCCAGCCATTTTACGAATTCAACTGTCCCGGACGTTTGGTAATACAGCAATGAAACTTTAGGCTCCATAAACGGTATAGAAATTTCTCTATCAGCTCAACGACTACCTCGGACTCATTTTCAAGAATTCTTCTACGGAGCGAATTATTTACTTGGCGATGTTACTTGCATGCTCAGGGCGCCTGGTGACACACAAGAAGTCCTGATCCGTACGAGACGCAGTATTCCAGACCCTCGTCGCACGAACTGGTTTATACCCCGCCCAAGTGCGTCAGCAAACGGCCTGATGGCTTCTGTACAGATGACAACCGCGTAGCTTCGTTACGCAATGGGATAACCGGCACGGCAACGCAGAAAAGATCAGGATACACCCTGGACGCAAGTGAGGCTGTGATACCGTCACACACTCGAGGTTTAATCAGCATCCTGCAGTAAGACTGGGTGAGACACGCATTGTTCTGCGATGGCAAAAGAACATCTGAATCCACTCAAACGTCACCACTTTAAAGGCTGAAGTGGATCCACGTGAAAAGACTCACGTATACTTAATTTTAAATTGACAACATTTAAAAAATCCTATTAGGGGAGGAACAGTTTAGTACCCATTGTAGTGGAGGCTGGGTGGGCCCCAGAGCGGGTCTGGACGCAGAGGCTAGAGGAAAAATCCTCTGCCCCCGTCGGGTATCGAACCCCGGCCGTCCAGCCCGTAGCTAGTCACTATACTGACTGAGCTATCCCGGCTCATTGGGGAGGAACAAGCAGTTTAAATAAGTTAACAAATTCTTTGTGCGTTTAGATCGAATCTTTCGGTCATATTTCAGGTTAAGTGTACTAATCCGCCAACCATTTCGTGGCAACTCAGCAAAATCTCATACAACCGGTTTAAACGCCAGTGAAGACAGAAATATGAAACTAATAAATGCGAGAGAACACAACGTGGCAAGATTAGCATGTACGCAGTTCAATACGAAAGATATGTATCTTGGTCCCCTTATCTTTCACTAATACAGGGCACACAAGGACGAAGCTTTGCCTCCTATTCGAGACCGCGCAGACTAGTTTCTTCCTCGTCACTGTCGAATTTACATATTTCATTCCACTCCCTTGGGCGCGAGACAAATTTGAGTTGTCTTGTTTTCCGCCCTCGGGGAAACGCGGGTAAAAGAATTAAGGAGGGTAGTTTATGGCCTCAGAAAACACAGAAACCCACGGAAAGCCGATAGCTGTTTAAAATTCTAGTTATTCCACAGCACGGACCACTTTACCTTACTTAATTCTCATACTTTGCTGTATTCCTTATCTTTTCCATTCCTTATTATAAAAGAGTAGCGCACAGAACAAATAAAAACTGGGGGTGTACAAGAAGGAGTAAGGCCACACTGCTAAAAAAACCTATTAAGAGTATTCGAGTCGGTTTAAAACTTTTAAGATCTTTATTAACATAAAGCAAAGTTTTTTATTCCTTACTTCCGAATAATTTATTGTAACATACGTTCCAAACAACAAACCGTGCCTTAAAAAAGTTTTTCCATTGACACGATATTTAAATTAACGTGTACTACGGTAGCATACGGGATAAAATATGAATGTACCACAGAAATCTTCACAGAAATAAGGACATATAAACCAAGCAGAAACAAGTCTCTGAACGTTATAAACTTGTACATACGTGACATCTGTTTGGTTATTAAATTCTACAGTAAATTCTAAGTTCTATATCGTTCGTAATATAAAGCAACTGACAAAGACGGAAAGTTGCCCCGGCCCGGGGTAAATACAGAGTATTCCACTTAAAACGCAACATTAACTTGGTGGTATCGATAAAACAATACACAGCAAGCCGTTCTATTTTTAATTTTTAGGAACAAATTTAAAAAAAAAAGAACAGTTTTACAGCAAGCAAATGTTGAAAAATGTATCATATTCACGAAGACAAGCGTCCGCCCATCTTGTGCCCCGAATTCGCGTTACCAGTCGGTGTATCTTTCTTTTACTCGGCACTTCCTTATCGGGATTCGAATTGCCAAATGCTTCATAAACAGGACCACAAGATTTCGAGACTAAACACGCGTTCTGTACCTTCACAGCTTTTGTGCAAATGACGTGAACAGCGGCTAGTAACCAAGATGGTCTTAACCGGAGTGTTGCTATGGACTTTGGGACATTCTATTTGTTACGCGTATACAAGAAACGATGCTCACGTTAAAGAACCCGCTAACTGCATTCAGACTTTCGCCTCGCATGACTCCTTCAACGCACCAAACACATGAAAATCGTGATTGTTCCTGAGAAAGCTGTTGGGTGTGGAGGCTGCTGAACTTCTAGAAGATGTTCATATTCCAACACACCCCTGCATAAAAAAGTTTGTGAATGTTATTGCCAGCCGCATCTCGAGCGCGCAGCTCTGCTCCATCGAATCGATCTTAAAGGAGCCGCGCGGATGTCTTAACGTGGTACAGGCGTTCATTACAGAATCCTGATTGCACACGGCACACAGCTGTGCGCTCTGAAGTGCGTACAGTAATGATGTTCAACGTCTTTCTTACACACAAGTTGTCATTCTCAACATTAAAATTCAATTTGTTTGTCTAATTTGGGTTAAGCATAATGAGGTACTGAACTCTCTTCTGTAAACGTGAGGTTTCAGGTTATCAAGGTGGCGAGTTCTGGTACGTCGCGTCTTAAGAGGCAACACCGCGCAGCATCCCAGAAGACAGCCATCTTCATACCCGCCGACGTGAGAACGCAAAACCTCACATTAGCGTTTGTCGCTTCGCATGAGTAAGCAAAAAAGTTCTGGCTGAACAAAGCTCGGAGTTCCTAGTACCTCATACATCTATCGTCACATCAAGCACATCGGACGACTTCCGCCGAGGTTCTTTACGTAACTTCCGGTGCTTTAGTGTCGCTTTCATGACTACCTTTCTCTTTAGCTCATGTGTAGATGGATCCCTTTATACGAGTCTAAAAATAAGCCGCTCGGAATACAAGACAGCTGACGTTACTTACGTGGATGAAACGGACGACCAGAGATACAAGTTAAATCCCGTCCCCTGTACCATTAATAACGAACAGCGTGACATCTTCTGGTTGATACAGCAGTTAAATGGAATGACGTTAGTCTTTGATAGTTACATACGAAATACGGTCGGAGCTTCTAAAATCATCTCGATCTGGTGACACTGAAAAGCATTTTCACTACATTTCTGGTGTGTTTCTTACAGACTACTTACTGCCATCATCAGGGCTGACGTGTGATGAGTGACACGATTTGATTGAATTCAGTCGTCGTTAAAGTTTCAAATCTTAAATAATTAATTTGTCATCCAACAAGAATACTTTTTTTTAACTTAGACTATAAATGTCAGAAAACAAATATTTAATCAGAACAATCGACCACTCCATCCAGTCCATAAATATCGCATGACGACCCAGAAGGCAACAACGGCGCGTACCAGTCAATGACGTTATATCAAATACCGCTATTATATCGAGTTAACCTGGAGATTTAGACTTATAAACGAGCAGAAAGTACATCTTGAATATTTCAACGTAAAAACATGAAAAATATCGCTCATGATACACAATCCGGAGTCAGATTCCAATAAAAAGTTTTACTGTTTCGTAATAAAAACATTACGATGCACACTGCGCGTATAAATACACGCTGGAGGGTTTGAGGATGAACCGAGTCTCCAAGGCCTGGGGATTTTTATGCCTTGCTCTGCATCTCATGAGGCAAATAACGGAACAGCCTTCATAGACAGATAAAGTACACAAAATTGTAATTGTATCTGTTTTTACACGTTTTGAGATTTGGTCTGGCACCATAAGGGAATAACTTGTGGGGTGTTGGAGAACAGGGTGGTGGCCAAGAGAATATTCGGCCTAATAGGGAGGAAGTAACATGGGGGTTGAAGGAAAAGGAACAGATACTTCACCGAACATTAAGTGGCAACACTGAGTAGGATGAGATGGGCAGAACATGTGGCACCCACGGGGAAAATTAAAAATGTACAACAAAATTAAGGAAGAAAAACACAAAGAAAGAGACCGTTGGGAGACCCAGATATAAACCAGAGATTAATATTATCAAAGTCGTTCTTAAAGGAATACGGTGCGACTGAGTGGTCTGGATTCAAGTTTACTGAAAACAGAGATCAGCTACTTTTAGATTAGCTGAGTGACTTATCTTCTAGAGAATAAATTTGTTCCATGGAGTCCGTTACTTAATTATCACTAATTATCAACTTTTTCAGATTACCGTATAGGTTTCGGAAGGCCTTCCTCTCCCCCTATGTACTCCACCTAATTCCAATCTACTTTCCAGCATCGCGACTTCTGCCCTGAACATGGAGAACGTATGTTCATCCAAAACGTTTATATCCACCTAGTATCATCACGTAACATTACTGTCAAAATAAATCCCATTGCCGAAGTTCGTGGCTTTGTCCTTGGGTTGTTAAAATATCAAATCCCGATGTCAGTATCCATAGCTTAGTTTGTTTGTTAGTTATCACGAAGTTGAATAATTATAGGGGAAGAGTGGGCTCTTTGCAACATCGCCATTTGTCTGTTTCTATGAATTACGCACGTCACTGCGCGATAGGCCCTAATGATGAACGCAACACGCACTGTCACGTTATTTTATGTGTAAAAATGACTAGCAATTCTATTTTGCTCTGTCTAAGAAAACTTGATCCCGGCGTATATTGTAAATTGGCTTATACCTGTTAAGTACAGCATCCCGCAAACTATTCAACAAGCTGTCATGAAGTTTTCGAATCTGTCTTGTATTTTGACACAGCCTGTCTCTGCTACGACACGGTTATTAAAATCCAACATGCTTGGGCTGTTCCCGGTGGACTCCAAATTCTTACGCCCCAGTTCCATCCGCTATCATGAACCTTCCAGGGCATGGAAGCGGGACACAAGATTCCAGATGAAAATTCTCGTAATTGCATCTAAAGATAGTTTTGTTTGTGAGACAACAGCCTAAAGTATTCTGTCCAAGCAACCGCAGACTTCTAAGCGAATTGTTGAAACGAAATGCGGTCCACAACCAGACGAAAAATTAAGTCTCTGTGCATTACGGCTGTTAATTAGTTGTGAAGCAATTTGTTGTA